>PNEQ01110751.1:0-20793 GCA_003012365.1 Medauroidea extradentata
ACAAACTTAAGACTGCTTTTCGCATGGACAGCTATAGCTACTTATCCTGCTGCAGAATTAGTTCAACTAGCCGCTTGGACATTCTAACACTTGATGACTGAAGTACCAATCTTGTGTACAAAGAGGTTTTTCAATTAAAGTAAATATTATCAGTTACGAATAATACTCGCGAGCAAAGCCGCGGGGGACTGCTAGTAATGTATATAGGAGTTAAAAACGCATTGCGGTTACTTCCCCTATTTGACTATATGTGCTTATATTATAATATTTGAGAACAAAATAACATTTTATTGTTAATAAACATAAAAATGCGTACCTGTTATGAAGTTTATATGTGATAATGCATTATAAATAGAAGCAATCGCACCTGAGCGGATTATAGTAGTAAACTTAAGCCATATGATATTCTACACGAGACTTTCTTTGAATTAAAAATTGTTATTTTAATGCTCAAGATGTTTGGTACATCACATAATAGTATGTACAATAGAGTAACGGATAGTGTATGTTATATCGTATGGAAGATAGGTCGAATTCTAAATTTCAAAGAAAATTATATAATTGAAAAATTACCAGTGGTATTACACTTAATATGATAGGTGTCTGCATAGATGAGAGGCGACGAAGCAATAAATGAATGGTCATCTTCTATGGCCACACAAGCATAAATGTAAAGATACAAAACAAGTCCGATAAATGTGAATTAATAAAAATATTATTTATTTGATATAGACGAAACATATGAAAAAATAGTGATACTTAGTGTATTATGTTGGTATTCAAAGGTGCTGAAAATTCTCTATAAAGTATATCGAATTGAATAGCTCAAAAATATTATATTGTGTAAACACACTAATACTATATGGCCTATTCCTTTGTGGGGATAATAAAGAAAAGTAATACTCAATAAATAAGAAAAATCTACATAAAGTTTATTAATTATGTAAAACACAAATAAGTTGAATTGTGTCGATTTTATTTCAGTGTTGTTGCATTTAAATAGGAAAACACACACAACTACATTAGGCAATTCATTGTTAACCGTACAACAAATAAGGCAACTACTGTTAATGTAACAATTTTATGCAGTAACGTGTAGATATATTTTTTTTCAGGGCGTGAACACCAAAGAATAATTAAATATTTTTTGTCGAATGATTTTTAAGATGGCAGCTCATGCTCGACCCCAATCTTACACTGATGCAAATGAGAGAGGTACGTGAATTTCGCAGATATATTTTAGGCCAGGTTGAACGCCAATACCATATACTTCACTGTAACTTCTGTGATTGGACGACGGTTGTCTCAATACACATGTGACTAAAGCAAGCCCGTAGTAAATAAGTAAATAATTCACAGCGCTATCACGTGCTATCCACACGTACGGTTGGTAGCCAATGGATACTCGATTTTGGCCAGAATGTGTTTAAGACTGAGAAATATAGACTGCTGCCAAGTGAATATGGGAAATTCACGCACCTCTACAAATTAGTCATCTAACGGCTTTGAGAAAACAATCAAACATGAGTTTTTTGGGCAATGAAGTAAGGCATTTGCAAAGAAATTAACAATAATTTGGTTATTCAAGTTTCGTAAATTTCTTATAATTTTGTAATTGGCGGATTTTTCCACATAGTTGATAATTTTTGGTAAATTACCATTTTTACTATTTTTGACCATTTTTAATAAATTTCCCATCGTTTCTGGCAATTTCTGGGATATTTTGGACAATTGTGAGATAACCAACAGAAACTCTGATGTCGATATCCAAGATGACGACTTGATCTTCGGGGCAGCTGCTGTGAACACGGCGCCACAGTTTATAGCCGGTGCCCTCGGAGCCTCCATTTAAATCTACTACTGTCACATTGTTTTTCGAAATGCAAGTGTGTACGGTCACAATATTACTGTCAAAGATGAAGTTGAAGTAAACGTACGGAATATAACTGCATTATGACCCAGTGCAAGGTATTTTGAAGCACAACGCGATTGATTACCAGGTTCCTTTTTGTATATGTAACATGCTGACGGTTTGTAACTGTCACAATATTGTGTCGTACTTTCACAGAAAACCACTACGTATATAAATTAAATAAATATATCCATTACTGAGTCATATCGTTTTATAGCAATCTCTATGTATGTCAAAGTAATTTCCTATTTTCTTTTTTGGCTATGTGTCCTCCTTCGGTATTACCATACAGTTTATCACTGGATACCGGATCATGGTGAGCAACCATACATGGTGTTACAAAATGGTACAGCCAAACTTTCAGGAAACATTCCACACAGACAAAGAAAGATAATATGTGATATGGACATATGTCTGGAAACGCGTAATGTCAATGTTAGAGCCCCTTACATTACCTCTCGTTACATGTCATCGTAAAAAAAAATTCGTACACACATTGCTATGGAATGTTTCATTAGAATGTACGTTACTTCCTAGGATCATCGCCAGGTGGGCGACGTGACGGAAGGTAATCGTGACTGCATTGCGTCTCTTCAACTCACATGAAATGATGGACTGGGAGCACACAGTGGCCCACCTGGGAAGTAAAGTACATTATAAAGAATCAATCCATTGGGTGTTTGGGTCATTTTCTGTACGAAGTGTTATTTACGACGACATTTAACGAGATGTAAGGAACTGAGCTCTACCATGGTAACTAAGCGTTTCCGGACATATGTCAATATCATATATTTTCTTTCTTTGTGTGTGTGGAATGTACCCTGAAAGTTTGACCGTACATTTTTGTAACATCCTGTATACTCTCATGAAATGCCGATCAGGGATGTGCAAAATTGGCGTCATTACTTGGTGACGTACTAGATAGAATTCACTGCCCTCTAGGCTACATACCAGTGCGCATGCTGTAAAGGTTTGGCCACGAGTCGCCGTGTGAAGTCATTCACGTATTTTACGGCTTTACATAAGAATGTTCACCCTACCAAAAACATTTGATTATTGGCAAGCAGCATTCTCCGCTGCAGACCCCGGCATTGTCTACCAACTGAAGATGATGTACGAGCTTACAAGCATTTGGATTCTAAACAATTGTTTGTAAATTTACCAGGCGTTCGTATAGGAGCGCTGAAAAAAGTAGGTATGGTAGAATAGTTTCCTAGACATCCATGGTAGCAGTCCTGTACCTAACTATAAAACAGTCAAATGTATACTGAAGTTACCAGACTTGTATTGTAACAACTGTAAAGGTTGGCATATTTACAAGACGGAAGTATGGTAACTGTCCCATACTGCGTGTGGGATAACTTCCCAAACATTTTAGGAAGTTTTTTAACAGTGTAGGCAACGCTAATGCCTATCCAATTTTTTAAAAATTACCTTACTAACCAGCATGAATTTTATATAATTACAGATCGATGCGTAATAAATAGAGACTTGCATAATTCGGGTTAGTTTCTGCCAGCCAGCAGACTACCACACAATTGTTTCAGTCATCGCTACAGATTGTTAACGCTCAAGATGCTTCACGACATGAAGTTAAAATAAACGAGATAGAAGGCAGTAGGACTTGGAGTGCTCCACAAACGACTTTTAAAAACGCTGTTGATCAAAACTGGAAACATAATATTTCCCTAATTAGCGTTTCTCGTCTAGAGCGATAACATTGGAAGAATAAAAAAAACATGGTTCTCTATTCATCGGATATAAAAGTGATCTCTTTACTCTAGACGCAAACATAACACGAATATTAGAAGCCAGTAAAAAAAAGAGAAACCTTCTTCACATAATTTTGTAAAGTTAACAATTTCCACATTTCCACTCGCAGGTAGTTAACTTACATCTCCCGGAGAACCATAACGCATAAATTTGTTAGTCCTAGCATAGTATGGAAATACTAAAAACTTCTGGTTATAAATAAGAGAAGTTTGCCTAAGGTTAACTTGCATTATGAATTGATTCAGTTGTTACTTGTATTGGGAAAATGTTCGCTTATCTTAGAAATGTATCTGAGCGACCTATCTATGATGGGTACGAACAAGAAATAAATGTCTTATCACAAAGATATGGGGTCAATGGCTAAAGAAAACATGCAGGTGTTCGCACACGGTTAATCTCTTTTATTTTTGCGAAAACCAAAGCCCTTCAGTGATAATGTCATTAACATTATTCCTTGTGTACAGAATAATTTATGTAAGACAACTATTCAACTTGCTCTAGCCCTACTATTTTCTTTATGGGCATTCGGAATGTAAAATTATTTTATTTTATTCTCAAATAAATTGATTAGGATGGTATAGTAATGTTTTTAAGGTAATAACTAAAGTAATGAAGCATTAGTTTTGTTATTTTATTGACTTGGAAGACGATTTTAAGCTTTTTTTTATAAGTTTACGGACTAATTTTTTTCAGTTTTAAAATATTCAGTACGCACACTATTCAACAACAAGCTCACGTTTTACCTGCTTTTATGTAAATGTCATAATCACAGCGTAAATATGTTCGAAATTGAAATGAGTGAAGAATTAAATTACATCATAATTGTGTATGCAGACCCATGGAACATCTTTATTAGGTAACTTGAATGTTAGTATAAAAGGCAACAGAAAAGTTCATTAAGGTATATTTGTTACTTTGAGCTAAAACTTTCTTTTCCTAAGATAATGTTATTGCACTATTGAAAGCAACCTCATCAAAAATTGTTTTCACGTCTGGTAGTGTACGAACGGCACATGACTCGTGGTCACAGAATATTTTGATATACGGAAGTGAAATCGCCAGAAGAACGGCGAACAGCCAGCAAAATGGCTTCCCTGGCCAGCAGCATGGCGAAAACACCTACTGCCAATCAGCGTAAGGCAGCTGCTCTGCTAGCCGGCAACGAGGCCAATAGTAACACGCAGGAGCCAAACATACACGGGGCTGGTATCTACAACCTCGGGCAACCAATAAGCAGCGAAGTTCGCTCGTATCAAATGAACCACCTCGTCATTTCACGTCTGTATTACTATCTAGTGTGTGCCATGGTCGTGAATGATCCGCAGCTACTAGCTACCTCTGTTCCAAGACAAAGCAGTTTGACTCCCTTTTCAGCTGCAGGATTTACTCTTGTCAGAGATAGGAATATAGTTTTTTTTTCTTTTTTAGGAAGAATAGCTTACAACAGTTGCAATGTTTCTCTACAGCCTATATTATTTTCCAAAATTCTATCACAAAAGATTTTTCCCAGTTAAACACAGTGAATGAAATATTATGTTCCACGACTAGTCGTGCCACAAGCATGTTTGCCTTAGAAATTTGAGGTGTTAATAACGTAGTAAGTGAACTGATTTTCCATTAGCAAAATAAATAAACTAGGAGCTAATAGAAACAATGTTTCCGTAACTGAAGAAGCACAAAAAAAAGGGGAGGGGGGAATAGAAATCGCGGCCTTTCCAAACCTCCTTATAGATTTTTCTTTTCATGAGCCGTTGCTGAGGCAGGAACTGATGTTCGCAGATGTAAGCACGTACGTTCGTAAAACCTAACAGTAACAAAGTGCACAGTTTAGATGTGTTGATCAGTGATCAGACATATACAGACTTGGATAAATGACTACAGAGGAATTGTATCTCAGTGTTTATTATTCTCATTAGATTGTAGTATATTGTGTTTCATGGATCCTTCTTATCGTGGCAAGGGACAAGCTTCGAAACCAACAAAGAGATACAAAGCAGTGAGGGTGCAAAACATCTGGCACAAAAACAAGAGGAAAAAAATAGTAACGATTGTAGTTCACTGCATATATGTTTCAGAAAAAAGTTTTCAATTTTTTATTTATTTAGAAATTCCTTTACAAAGATCTAAATTACTATACAATCTTACAGTCGCGATACTTCTGCTAAATTTTTTGCTGCATGCTCATTAATAGAATAAAAATTTTTATGTTAGAGTCCTGAATATTTCAATAAATAAATATAATTTGCAGTATATCGATTAATTTATTAATGTAACTCATGATTCCCGAAACAATGCTCACTAATTATTCGTAAAATAAATTAATAATTTTTGACTGCACATGTATACTATGAAATTTAATTTGTTAAAAAGACATTACAAAAATTTTTTGAAGTTTTTTGTATATGTTTCACAATTTCGAATAATTTGGTACACATACCTCAACTTCGGATATATTTTTCTTCGACTTTCTGCGTAGCTACGGCAAATTAGTATTTTTTTTTTAAATATCACTATTTATTTAATCATAAAAAAATTCCGTATTTACAAATAAAAAAATAATAAATGTTATAGTTTAATTCAAATTTCTTTGTAAACATACAATACGTCACACAAAATATTACGCAATCAATGATAATTTACTTGCAGCAGGGATATTTATGGTTACAATATTTGTCACTGTACGATTCACAAAATACAATAATTATTGTGTTATCGGAGGTATACGTGGCACACATTTTTCTGCGACACTTTGCAGCGATTCTATCGTGATGTTTTCAAAATATTATATTGTAACTTTAGAAGAGCCAATGCAGGCACTGTTTGTGAAATGTACCATCAGTGTAACTAAGACAGATCTTTTTTAATTAGGTAATGGTTTCTTGTAGTTTATGTGGAAGTCACTGGAGCACATAGCTACAACAGAATTCGCCATTTTATTTGTAAGAAAACAGTAACGTAGTTATAAAACATAAGCCGCGCCTAGAAACATATACATACTTCATTCTATGCCGAAGACAGATTCAAAAACAATTTGTCACGTATACGGTTACTAGTCGTCCGGCAAAGGACATATACCTTCGCGTATTTTTTTGTCCGGCCGGATTTTTCTTGAAGCTCGTAAATGTTCCGCTTTGTAACAGGATGAGATATTATCTAAATTAAATATTTTGCGTTACTATACAACTGCAAGCTAAATTAATCTTCATGAAGCTGCTGTCATACACACAAGGCGGCTCGTCACATCACGTTAAATGTATTGCTTGCAATTAGCTAATCGCGTAACTATATTATGTTGTGTTCTTTGATATAGTACGTTTATACTTGGTTAAATGTATGAGAATTATGTATTCCTAGTGTTCAAAGTGATATTTACATGAAAAATGCGTTCCTTAATATTCAAATTGGTTATTTATATGAAAATAGCACACGATAATTAATTTACTGTTTAGAAACATTTTCACTGTAATTTTTAGTGAAATTACTTCTTTTGCTCCAAAAAATGGTACTTCGAAAATACCGAGAATGTTAATTAAGTCAAGAACAAATGAATTACTTACGCAGGAAGTAGACAGTTCGTAGATTTTTATGATGCATCATACATACTAGATTCATTCTCCCAAATTGTAAAAAAAAAAAACTACTTAAGTTTGACTGTATTAGCTCCATGAAGTTTATTTCACGGAATATGAGTGTAAGTATGGTGCGTTGACTGAAATCTAAGTTTTAAACAGTAATTTTTACTCGCCATTGTGAAATGTGCTAATGCTAGCTTTGTTATTTTGTCCAATGTTTTTGTATGATATTTTTTTCTTTGTATCAATTGAATGGTGTTATGCATAGCATAAGGCATCCAAGCCACAAATGTAAAGGGCAGACAAAAACAATCTCCTGAAATATTATACATTAATGCTTCAGTAGCTAAGCAACCAAACTTAAGCAGACGTAGGCTATTTGAAAATGAGATGTTTTAATTAACAAAATAACAAATTGCATTTAAGTAACAATTGTTTGCGTTCTATTTTATGAAATGTGGGATGGTCTCATTCTGCATAACGCCATTCAATTTACTAAGGGCTGTAAATTTTTTGTGCTGTATAGGATTAAAAAAACTTATGCATTCTTATGCAGAGGTCTTACGCCGAGATTACTCTTCAAATTCATATTTACTTAATGAACAAAGGCCTTACAGATCTCGCGTGATGCGTAAAATACTGGAGTGCCGCGCATGATTAAAAATATCTAGTTGCAGTGCCGTCAAGAGAGTGCGTCATAAGCAGCTCAAATTGCCCGGGGAGAGAGCGTGCGTAAGCGGAGATGCCACGTCGCGTCCGCGCAGTAACGAGCAACGAATTACATAACGCGTAAGGATACGATGGGTGAGAAAACGACAGTAAAAACAAAACTTATGTTTAGCTGCATTTCACATTGTAAAATACACTTACTGGAGCGATTCTGCATTGATTTTTGATAAAGAAATAACAGAATTGGAATATAAATGAATTGTAACAACCTCTATATTTACTCTCGCAAGTTTTTGAGGCTTTTCGTGTGATGGTAGTCACATGAATAAAAAACTAAGGACCAAACAATTTGTGACTCAGATTCCTACTTTTATCTTTTTTCTGCATGCTGCACTACCGAAGTGAAAATCTTTTGGTTACCGCCTAATAGCTACATCTTAAGCATTGATGATGGGTGATACGAGGTGACTCTGTAGCAGCCCCTGATTAACGGAAAAATGTAGTACACTTAAGTTAATTTTAAAAAATTCTTTACATTTTATATGTTCACTTTTACAAGTGAGTTATCCTGTAAGCATTTTAAAAACATACATCATTTAAAAAAAAAGTAATTGTAATATTGCATTAATTATGAAGACAAACAAATTTGTGCATAACATTCATAAAACTAAACGGTGCAAGGCAACGAGTCTGTATGAGTGAGAATTGCTCATTAGGAATGTTTCATGTTCAGAAATCAGTCACATCATTTACACTCGTACGTTTGTAAATTGGTGCAAACATTTACATAAGCATACTAAGTAGGAAGTTGAGGAAAGGGGTACATGGAATCACAGCTAGAAGAAAGCAACGGATAAGGATGTGTCTGAACAATTTGGTAAATTGGAAACCTTCCGGATTTATGGCCTCACAATAGAGTGCTCAAGAACTGAAATAAATATTAATGAAAACATTAGTTGCAGTTTTAATTGCATTTTATGCTGTACCTGTACAATACAAAAAAAATTGTAACATGCAACTTTTTAATTTGGGGATATAATTGCATGATTTTATTACAACGAAAATAATATTGACTATCTGACTACAAAGTGTTGTCATGTTTGTGTTATAAATGTGGCTACTCGGTGCAATGGAATGTTTATAATGTTTGAAAATGCTTAGTTACACGACACCTTGAAATGTAAGACGTGCAGTATGGGAAACCGAGAAGTGTCAACCAATGTTGGGCTACCTACGTGGCGGCCAGTTCTAAGAGCTCGGTGCGATAATGTGGCAACATCGCACTGACTAGAGGCAGCCTGCTTGTTGGCTCCGCGGGACGGGAGGGAGAAGTAACGCGCTCGCAGCACGTGTATTGGCTTACCAGGGAGGAGATAAGATGACAATACATCCTTCCCGTCTGATGTCTCTTCTCGACTGAGAGCCTCTAGTCTAGAGATGGGCGTTATTTAACGTAACCGTTAAAAATAACTGTTATAAATTTGTAACATGTTACTCGAGTAACACGTTTCGCAGTTGACACTGTTATTTTTGGAACGTTTAAAAGGACTTGGTTATAACTTATGGGACGTGAAACTGTTCTAACCCAGCACGCGCATGCGCACAGTTCCTTCGGATAACTCTTTCTCCGTCTTCAAGTCATATCTCTCTCTCTCTCTCACACACACACACACTCTTGCGCGCGCGTAGATCCCTACTGCGCATGCGTAAGAGTTATTTTTTGGAACGACTTGATGTCAGGACGTTACTTGTTCTGCGTTACTTCTGACTGCTGCTGCTTTTGTTGTTCCACGTGCATAGCAGTTATATTTTTAAAACACTCCGTGCTCAGGTGTTTTAATATATAACAGTGTTTGCTTTACAATTTCTGTTTTTGTGCGTGTAACGTTTGTAAATTGAGCAAAAGGCAAAAAAAAAAAAAAGCCACCTGTGAGCTTATTACACAGTTTCTGATTCCGAAAGGAAATTAGCAATTTGTAGCCTTCGTAATAAATCTTTGATTTTACAGTTCAACTACTAACTTAAAAAAAACTGTTACAGTTTCAGTTGCATTTATACTTAACTTGAGTTAAAAAGAAAAAAAAAACAAGTAAATTTGATACATTGTTACGTTTCAAGCACACGAACGAAAATTTCATAACAAATATTTGTAACGTGTGAAACCTCGTTCCAAGTTCCAAGTTCCAAGTAGTCTCGATGAAAAGTTTTCAGTAACACGTTCCAAAAATAACATGTTACTGGAACGTGTTATTTTTTTGGAACGGGAACGTTGGAACATGTTACACGGAAATAACTGTTTGGCACATCCCTACTCTAGTCTAGAAACTACAGCGGCTAATATACAGTCTAGTGGAGCACTATTTCGATGTCCTTTAACATATTATAACAATAGAAAACCCAGTTGAAAGAGTGACGATTTTTCCTTGATGAACACCCACCTTAACGTCCTCCTTTATATTCTCAGTGTCGGGTAACCCTAGTCGCAAAGACTTTTATCACTCCCAGCGTTACTGCGAGGAGGGAAGAAGGGGGGCCGACTCCCTATTGACAAATAATTCGTTGTTATTATTTTCCTATTTTTGAAATCTCAAGCACTCTGAACGCCCTTATTGTTCAATGTTTAACAACTACTAAATATTTTAAAATTTATTTTCGTTGTTACGAAATTTAAAAGGTTTTAATAGCAGGCCGTCATTTAAAGTTAAACGAGTAAGAAGTGAAACATGCATATAACTTTGATGAATATTTAAATCAATTTTCGCAGAAATGTACAGCAGAATGTGATATAAAATAATGTTTCAAATGCGTATATAAAATTATAATACATTATTTTAGAAGTTTTGTACTTAGCTATACAAATATATTAATTTTGTTATGTATAAATACATACCTATATATGTGTGTGTGTGGTTTTATAATATAAAGGAAAATTTTAAACTACTATTTTAACTCATGCAATACAATTTAATAAAAAATATATAATATTCAATACAGCAAGAGGCATACTTATTTAACATAGAAAAGATAATCTTACAAGAGGTGAAACACATAAAAATAATACACAATTAAAATAAACATTACAGTAATCACTTTATATATATATTTTTTTTTTTTTACAATTTTAAGACAAAAACTTAATGTGTGAGCAATTCCCTTGAGTTATTTTGGAATAGAGGTCTTATAATTAGAAATAAAAGAGTTAAATTAAGTACTGGGTTTAATAGCTCACAAAGCTACAAAATACACAAAACAGTAATCAACTATAACTCTCACAACACAATTAGTTATGCACACAATTACCACTGTGCCACAGAACGTTAATTAACTTTGACAATTAAAGCACAAAAAATGTCTTACCATCAATTAATTACACACTACAAATCACAATAAAATTCAGTCATATATCCAATCAAAAATCTCTCAAATAGTGACAGTGTACAACCTTAATAGTCCGCAGTGGTGATGAATCGCCGTGTGCTGCGCAGCACCCCGAGTGCACCGCTGTCTACACTCTTGAGGTCTTCGGTTCGACTACCATCGCGCACCTCCTCTTCGCTCGTCAGCCCGCCGTAGCAGTCCTCTTGGTTCGTCCACACTGCTCCGAAGGTAGCCGCCTGCCGCCCCACAGTAGACTCTGACGTCACCAAGATGTCTTCACCAGTCTCTCTCCACAAGCATAGCATCTTCCTCTAGCACGACCAATAAAGAACTCTCCTCAAATCTGTCGATTCGACCCTCTTATACTCTTCGAAACAGTTGGGGATTTACCGCATTACAGGGGTCTAAAAATAGACATTTCATCATGTTCCGGACAAGTTTTGAGTCTCGTAGGCCGCTTCGCAGGGTAAAAGTGCAGTTGGGACAGGTATCTATGACGCAGCTTCGTCGTGACTTCCATCCAGTAGCCACACGGCTCGTGAATCAGGGGCCAGTCCACAAAGTGTTACGAAACAGCTGCCGACCACCGGCCTCCAGGTACATGGTACGTAACAATAAATAAATATATATATGTGTGGTTTTATAATATAAAGGAACATTTGAAAGCACTATTTTAACTCGTGCAATATAATTTAATAAAAAAAATTAATATTCATTACAGCAAGAGGCAACTTATTTAACATAGATAAGATAATCTTGTATGAGGTGAAACACATAAAAAATAATACACAATTAATATAAACATTACAGTATTCACTTAATCGCATATATATATATATATATATATATATATATATATATATATATATATATATATATATATATATATATATATAGAGAGAGAGAGAGAGAGAGAGAGAGTGAGGTGAGAGGGAGAGAGAAATGTACAAGGTGGGACTGGTTCGTAAAAATAAACTCGTACTTGTGCCGCGCATGGTTTGGCCTCCCTGTCAAAGCACACTCTTACAAAAAACAAACACTGGCCCGGGCGATGACACTCGTATTTTGCAACATCCTGCTAATGAAGGTCTTGCTTTTGTCGGTCGCCGCGTGAGTAAGTATGTATACAGAACTCTTTGTGTCGTAGTATGTGTTTACCCATAAAAACCATTTGCATGTTTGCGTCAATTCTCACTCACAATGGCATTACAACACTATCATGTGCTGTGCTGTAGAGAAAAAACTGGACTGTGATTGAAGTATTCGTGTGGCATTACAAACATGTATAGGTAAATATTGTACATGCACAATATTTGTTCACACTCAACAGAAGTATTCGTACAGACAACGGCTGAACCACTGCGCTGTTACTCGCTAAACAAATTATTGAACTTTCTTAGTTCTTCGTAATTCCACACATCCTAAGAAGGATAGCCATTTCTTCACTTTTGGCTTTTACTATCAAAATATTATTTCTTCTGCAGGCGAATTATAAATACACTTCGTCCTAAATGAGAAAAATTAAGCAGACTTGATTGAAATTGTTTTTCAGTAAAACTGATATAACTTATTCAAAATGTTTGTCAGTCTTCCAAAATATTTGTTAATGTTTAACAGAGGTCGCAGCAGCCGAGCTGTTGTCAATGCACCAGTAGCTCAGTCGACTAGAGCGTACGTCATATGATCTATCCCACACTCTGCGACCAACACCTTTTCCCGAGCGAGGTGGCGCAATGGAAACATGTTGAACACGCATCCGCTAGGATTCAAGTTCAATCCCTGTCTCCGGCCATCTTGATTTCGGTTTTCCATGGTTTCCCGAAATCGCTCCAAGCAAATACTAGGATGGTCCCTTAAGACCATGGCCGACTTCACTCCCAGCTCCTGCCATTGTAGCAAGTTGTGTCACCTTCTGTAATGACATCTGTCGACGAGACGTATAACCTAATTACTTGAACTTACGTCACCAATATAGCTCTTACGTACACTCATTACTTTGTGTATGTTAGCCCGAGTGATTGGCTCAGCGGTTAGTGTATCTGGCCCTGGGACAAGCGTGTCGGGTTCGTTTCCCGGCTGGGGAGGTAACATTTAACATCACTTCCTGGGGTTCAGAACTGGATACTTGTGTTCGTCTTGACTGGTTACAAAAGGTCATTGTATAATTACAAACTATACAATGAACAAAAACAAAAATTACTCGCAGTACTTGAATTTGCCAACTCAAAAGGAGGGGAAATGTTTACTGTAGTGGCAGGGTGATAACCTTGTCATTGTACCAAACATCTTATTTTAAAAGAAATAAATATGTGGTGAAACCTCTCGCCTTTCACCAAAGGGTTCGATTCCCAGCGGATTTTCGCATGTTGGAATCGTGCCACACAATGCCTTTATTGGCGGGTTTTACCGGGTATCTTTCATTACCCTCGCCCCTCTCACTATGGCGCTGCTCCATACCCACCTCATGTCAACCCTCGTAGATGTTAAGCGCTGTCGAAAACTGTCTCTCGTCGATAACTTTTATGAAAAAAGGGGACGGTACCTAAGCTATAAACATTATTAGAACATCTATTTAAGAAGAAAAAAAATATAAAACATAAAAAAAAGGAATTAGTTTTAGTTAAAATTTAATAGTGCACATGATTTTTGTATTTAGTGCTGCTCAGTGCCTACCCTAAATCAGTGACGCACTAAAAAATTACGTCATCTGTCCGCATTGAGAAAACATTGGTTCCATACTAGTTTTGAGACAACCTTTAAGGTAGTTTTGTTTACTCGAAGAAAAATTTAAACTTTTATGAAATGTAGCAAATTCTAGCATTTTTGAGGATACAAATAATTGTTTCGGGGATAAAAAGAGATAACGGGTATCATAGGTGGCACCACGGTACAGCCTCATAGCTACTGGCACAACATTACTGTTACAACGACGCAGCCTTCTTAGGAGCCTCGGAAACACTTTCATTCTCACCAAGCATCTTATCAGCGACGCGTTGTTCTCATTACACTGAATGATGGGTGAAAATGAGAACATCTCACAATGTGCCGGCCGCTATCGCTAGTTGACTCGACGAATAGTCATCTTCGCTGACACAGGCATCGTCCAACCGCTATGTGTACGCGCTTGCTGATCGCGAACTCGACTTCGATCTGACGGACTCCAAAAACTATTCTCGGGCACGGGAAACGTGACGCCCTTACGTATCACAAATTCCATTTCTGGAGTGGACGCATTCTTCAGCAACTAGGGCTTAGCTCGAATGTTCTGAAAGTACTGTACGGTCCAAACGTTTTTGTAGCTGTCAGCGCTGGCGTGAGATTGCATGGGCGGCAGAGGAGCAATCGATGCGCGCGCAGCACGGCAGATGTAACGTCCTTCCTGAAAACATTCCTACATTACTATCCCACAGCGAAATGTTATGAGATGTGAGGAAATGGAGAAACGCTAACGGGAACGCTGTCTGTCGGTCGTGCAATGTTTTCCATAGTCGAGAAAGAGGAATAATAGTAAAGTTGTGACAAAGTAGCAAAACAAAATAATTACGGCTCTTTTGTTAATGCTTTTAAATTTACAAAGACCTGTCACTTTCTCTGCATATATAAATTTCAATTTCCGAGAATTAAATTTGTAGCCTGCGACTAATTCATAAAGCAACTTCAGAGATTTAAGAGGTTAAAACATACTATTACAACTTCCGTTATCAGATCATTAATTTAACATTACATAATAACTTACCAAAGACAATATGAAAGTAAATGCATTGCTTTATGCTTTAAAGTATTTTTGTGACTAGTTTTTATTTATTATTAATATGTATAAGTGCACTTATTTTAGAGGGAAATTTTTCCATTTGTACGTAATTTCAATCTCACAATAGTTAAAATTCAGTACAACTTAAAAATTGTTTTTATGTGTTTTCATACATTTCATAATATATCGTCACTACTCGGCTCGTTAATAACTGAAATGAAAAATTACCCTATATTAATTTAAGTATCTTTCTGTTTGTATTGAAAATTATAATAATATGTTCTCGAGGTCAAAACTAAAACAATTATTTTTAACTATAATTTAAAAACACATGTGTTAACAAACTATACATGTAATACTTAACAACTTTAATTAAAGATTCATGTTCAACTGTTATGTTATTTGTATTTCGTTATGAGTTTGTTTTCAGTTCTTGTGATACTTATATATCAGGCCTTCTCAATAGGCGGCCCGTGGGCCAGATGCGGCCCGCAGAGAGATTTCTACTGGCCCACAATAAAAATGTCAGAAATCAGCTAAAAAGTTTTGTTATACTAATTTTAAGGCTATTTGTTAATAGTTATAGTTAGGTCAATGTAATCTCTGCGTATGACAACAATTTAAGTTAGACTAACATTAAGTTCAATTAAATGATTCCGTACAATGCCTATAATTATTGATTGCATTTTTTCTGTTTACTTTTGGCCCCCGAGTGTTCTTGGTAGTTATAAAATTGAAGCAAGTGGCCCGAAGGTACATTTAATTGAGAAGTCCTGTTATATATATATATATATGAATGGTGAATTTGCAAAACAATGTTAGTCCAAAATGCTAGTTTTGGGAAAACCACAATTAATGGTATTGTGTTGTTGACATGTACTGTGCTATTGTTTTATAGAGTAAAGCAAACATATCAATATTGCGAACATTTTCAATCAATTAAAAAATATAATATAACTATTTTCTTGTAAAAAAATCTGGAGTATAGTTGTTTTGCAAATTCACAAATATTTGACAGTAGAAATATGAAATAAAACACTTTCTCTCTTATTATTTAGTAACAACTGCAAGGGAAGTGACAAAGTAGTAACGTTTGTTAGTAAGGCAGGTTATATAATATAAACCCTAAAAAACTTAAAATTCTACAAGAAGACTTCATTCATGTCTTAACAATACATTCACAAGTTACAAACAATCTGTACAGAATAACACATAGTTTTACAATGTACACAGATACATTGAACAGTTTAAACAATGCAGTCAACAGCAATAAGAAATTGTCAACAATTTTCATTGGTCTACTACTCCCCAATCTCCAATGCTAAGGTAGAATACCCACAAGTCATCATCTTCTGGTATGTATCTGAGCATCTTTTGTAGATCTTGTAGTTTGTCCGCTTTAATCGAGTAAACACCAATGGAATATACTTTCGTAGTTGGAAGACTTGGACTATAGGGCTATGTTGGCCCAGGGGCAAATGTATATGATCAACTAGGCCATTAATAAATGGCTTGGCTACAACAATGCCAAAGTGGTTTACAGAAAACTGGAACTCCTTGAAAGAAGAAATGCTGAACGGAACTTTCCGATCTCGGGGCTCATGACGTGCTGAAGATTCCAGAGAATTTATATTAATTTCGCAAACAGTTGGCCACCAGCTATTAAAGTTGTACACATTGTCTCTTTCGACGATGTTCACTGTAAATTTTTCCTTTGCACTAGAGTGCACGATAAGCTCACATACTTCCCTCAGAGTGTAGAACCTGTCCAAGCGACGCAAATACCTTTTTACCACAGCAGAGTCTCTGTCCGATGGTAAAAATGAATGACGTCTGATGGAAAACAAGAGTCTGATCTTTAGGAACCATTGCTGTGCCGTTAATGCCAATGAAAATCTAATGACCGTGTTATTTTTGTTCTGCCCTGGACAACCATCGCAAAACAACCATATCTAAGTTATGGAGTTCGGAATAAATTTGTTCATGTAGTCTAGTAGAAAACTACATACTTCGTTCGGCACCTTTTTGGCTTGTCCTTCATGGTAAATGTAGAATGCGGCTTCAGTGGTTTTAAGGTTGTGCACAGGTAAATACTCATAAATGCTTTCTTACACACAACAACAAGTTTACCGGACTCCATGGCATGGTATACAAACATAGATTCTCGTCTGCCAGATTCTCCTTTCCTACCCCTTCTTCTTTCAACATCTTTACGTAGTATCAGTCCTTTCAGAAATGCATCATGGTCATTCTTGATATCGAACTCATTCGTACGGTTTACTGCTTCCATTAAGGTAGTATCTGCGACCTACCTGCCTGAAGCACTTTCTCTTGCAACTGGAATCAAATATCAGTACAAATTATGGTCTCTTATCATACGTTTCAATACTCTAAAATATCTGTCAACTTCCAGTACAAAATTTAATAACTTCTATTATTTTGAATTACTCATAAACTAGCTCTGAAACAAGCAGTGATTAAGTAACAGTGACATAACTGAATACATCCAGTTGCGTAGAGCTTAGCTTTTATGGAACCGAAACATGGACAATGAAAAAAAAAATTAATGGATTATCTGTAGGCCTAAAACTTTGAAATGTGGTGCTGGAGGAGAATGAATAATATTCGATGGTCAGATAGAATAACCAATGAAGAGGCCTTGAAAAGAGTGAAAGAGAAGCAGACTATTTTGAACAATGTTAAGAAGAGGTATGCCATAAAGTTGTGACACGTAATTAGAAGGGAGGGAAGAGGGCTTTATGTCTCGTCAGCAGCTACAGTCGTTACAGACAATAACACACTCAACTGAACAATTTCAAGGAATTCGGAAAAAAAATTGGCTATAGCCTAGTTAAATACGCCATCCTGGCATGTCAGGGGTCGGGAATCGAACATGGGTCCTCCCGATTGCGTGTTCAGCGTGCTAACCATTATGCGATCTCGTTCGGTATGCCATGAGAAGAACAGGACTACTGCTGTAAACCATTGAAGAAAATTGGAAGGAACAAGAAGCTTCCATAGAATAATTAGGATACTAGATGATTTTAAGAAGAAAAGGAATTACGGATATTTAAAACATGCAGCAGAAAATAGAAAGAGCTGGAAAGT
Organism: Medauroidea extradentata; assembly: GCA_003012365.1. Taxonomy (NCBI): domain Eukaryota; kingdom Metazoa; phylum Arthropoda; class Insecta; order Phasmatodea; family Phasmatidae; genus Medauroidea; species Medauroidea extradentata. The sequence continues at coordinate 18,164 of PNEQ01110751.1, forward strand.
GGAATTTCAAATGGGAGTACAGACCTACTGACAGGCAAATAAGCCCAAAACAAAATAAAACCCTGATTTTGTTGTAATGAATACAGCGTTTGTGGAAACATGATTGAATTTCATAGATAATATCATGTGTTGAATCCTCTCAGTAGTGACTGCATGGGCGTTTTGTCCCAACAGGCAGCAAAACCAGCATAAGGTGCATTTGACTAACATGGGGCCACCTCCCCCGTCTGCAGAAAGGGCTCAGATTGGCCATGATATTGTCTAGGGGGCGTGACCTGGGCTGGGATTTATTGTAAGGGACTTTTGGAACGAATAGAACCTAAGTGCAATGAGCCCTGGGATTGGCTGAGAGCTTAAGCCCGCCCTGTAAGTGGGTATTGATTGTGTGTATGAAGGCGAAGGGTGCAGAGGAGGCAGTATACAGAGGGGTTAGCGACTCTTTTGGTACAAGTTGTGTCTAAACACCATGTGGGTATTGATTGTTATTGGCAAGGGAGAAGTCTACAAGATGCATAGCATCTTTAAGACATCTTGAAGAAATCTTCAAGACGTTACAAGAATGGACCCTTTTGGAGGAAAAAATGTCCAAACGGCATATGGGTATTGATTGTTATGAGCAAGGGAGGAGTCTACAAGATGTAAAGCATTTTGAATACATCTTGAAGAAATCTTCAAGACGTTACAAGAATGGACCTTTCGGAGGAAATAGTGTCTCAGCCCCATGTAGGTATTGATTGTTATGAGCAAGGAAAAGGTCTACAGGTGCATAGCATCTTGAAGAAATCTTCAAGACAACTTCAAGAAAAAATAGGGATTGTGTTAGAAGGCTTATCACAAGGAGATGCATAGCATCTCCTTGAGACTTCAACAACTGACACCCTATCTCCTTAAGAAGACTGCAAGATTTCTTCAAGACATCTTGAAGAAATCATCAAGACGTTACATGAAAAATAACGCTTATAACATACTTATCCCATCTGCCCCAGTCCTAAGATGCATAGCATTTCCTAGAGACATCTACCCCAACTACTTAAGATGACTGCAAGTCGTCTTCAAGACATATAGCAGAACCTTGAGACATCTTCAAGACATCTTGAAGATGTCTTCAAAATGACACTAGAGAGTGTGTGTGTTCAACACATATGATCCACTCCAATACTTTGTGTATACCAGGCTTGTGATACCCCCTCCAACACTTACCTCCAACAGCACTCCTAGCAGAACCACCACCTTCCAACACGGTCACTACTCGAATGAAGAGGGGAGACAGGCTTTACTAGTATAAAACCAGGTGTTATCCCCGCCCGGTATGTGGTTAAGGGTGCGTAGTTGTTGGCGAGGGGTACAGGGGAGACTGTACACAGAGGGTTGGCGACCCTTTTGGAGGAAATAATATCTAAATGCCATGTGGGTATAGATTGTTATGAGCAAGGGAGGGTATACCCCTTCATTTCTCCAAAACTATATGTCGATGCTCAACAGCCATTGTTTCTCTTTTGGCTGCCATCTTCTGAGGTGAGTACATGACTATCTTACCCAGTCTATACCATCATCACCGCAATTTCTTTGTTAAATCAAATGTCATGATCACTAAACCTTCACACGACATACACTAAGTATCCATACATACATATTTTGCTGTAAATTCTGTAGTATAGAACCAAATAATGTATGCAAATAATTATTAACAATTGATTCAATATAAAATTCGAAATGCGAAGCATTCTAGTGCGTGACAACGCCCCACAACTCGTTGTACAGAAAACTCCACTATTTCGAAAGATGGCGGAGTGTGAGTAGCACGGGTTCGTGGTAGCTCCGGTAGTACATATGATCCTAGCATGTTAATCTGAGCAATTCGTTAACAAAGTGTGTGTATTCGGTCAGAAAATAATTCCCGCTCTTAAACTACGTCACTCGTGTTTCGCTTCTTTCTCTGAAACCTAGATTTCAACAAAATTTGTGAGGTTAGTTACGCCACGCCATGATGCCGAAAGAAGTTTCAAAGCGCCTGGAGGATTTCGAGCAGCAGGTGAGCCAACAGTTGAAAGAGTTACAGGCTCGACTCGCCTCCGTAGTCCCGGAGCGACCAAATCCAACAAGCAGCCAAGACATTCAACAACTGCAGAAAAGCATCTCCACTTTTTGTGAAAATTTTAAAAAAGAACTTGATGTCGTACGCAAGGAACTGCAATCCGTAACCGAAAACATATCGCATCAAGAGGAGCGAATCGACGAGCTCGAGCAGTACAGCAGAAGAAACTGTCTTCTTATCCACGGCGTTGCCGAGAAACCAGGTGAAAGTGCAACCGACGAAGTTCTGAAAATGTTTAATGATAAACTTGGTATCGACATCGATTCTAGTGCCATTGACCGAGCACACAGAATAGGAAACCCCAACAGAACTGCCCCTCAAGCCATCAAAGATGGCAGAAGACCGCTCATAGTAAAATTTGTGAGCTACCAGCTTCGTTCCAAGGTTTTCCATGCTAAAAGAGCCCTGAAGAGCACATCCATCGTCATCACTGAATCGCTAACTACGGAGAGGCAACGCGTCTTGAAATCTGCTAAAGAAAAATTCGGTCCGCGCAACTGCTGGACACAAGATGGAAGAATTGTTGTTCTACATG
>PNEQ01110752.1:6245-20892 GCA_003012365.1 Medauroidea extradentata
AAGTACCTCAAGTGAAGTATGTAGGCCATGTTTTCTCGGTAGATGGTATGTCTTCAGATCCAGAAAGAATCAGAGCTCTGGTCAGTTTGCCATCCCCTTGCACTAGGAAAGAGCTCCAAAGGACACTAGGGATGTTTAACTTTGTTCGCTCGTATATTCCGCACATGTCTAGTATTTCTGCCCCACTGTATGAGCTCTTTAAATCCAATCTGGAGTGGGAATGGCTACCTAATCATGAGAATGCCTTTCTTCAACTAAAGAATCTGGTTTACAGTTCCCCTGTGTTGTCAACATTTGACCCCAAAACAGCACTTGTTATCCAGTGTGATGCTTCACAAAGTGGTCTGGGAGTCCCCCCTTTTACAAGAGGGACTCAAAGGCTTTCAGCCATTACATATTGCCTCCAGATCTCTGACAGAATCAGAGCATAACTATTCGCAAATAGAAAAAGAATTGTCAGCAGTATCCTTTGCCGCTTCCAAATTTCACTATTATGTGTACGGCAAGAAAGTGAGTGTCCAATCCGACCATAAACCGTTAGTAAATGTAATGGCAAAGCCAATTCACCACATAGGATCTGCACGTCTACAAAGGTTGCGACTCAAGCTCCTCAAGTATGATCTGAACATCTCTTACCTACCAGGTAAACTCGTGTATTTTACGGATCACCTTTCACGAACATATCTTCCAGACAAGGTGCTTGATGACCCAGCAATGATTGAAGTTGTCCACTCCGTAAGTACACACTTGCCAATGTCCAAGCAACGACTGCTTGAATTTCAGTTGGAAACAAATTCAGATCCTGTCCTTAGTCAAGTCTCCAAGTTTTGTTTGCTTTGATGGCCAGCTTACGGTAAAATGCCAATGAGCTGCAGGCCTTACTACAAGTTAATGGGTTAATTACATGTTGAAGAGGATTTAGTCTTCCTTGGGGACGAAATTGTTGTGCCAAAGACTCTGCAAACCCTATGTGCTAAAGCTCCTGCATGAAGGCCATTTTGGTGAAACAGAAACCAAGTCCCAAGGTCGCCAGTTATTCTATTGGCCAGCTATGTCCAATGACATTGTCCAGTTTATTCAGCAATGTCCTGTTTGTGAGAAATTCCGCCCGGCTAACTTCAAACAGCCCTTGTGGTCACATCCAGTACCGACATTACCCTATGAGACTGTTGGTGCAGATATCTTTGATTATGGTGGAAAAAGCTATCTTGTGCTCGTTGACAAATATTCCAAATGGTTAGATATCTGTGAACTGTCCGGAAAAACCTCTGCAGCAGTTGTTGACGCTATGTACAGTGTTTTTGCGACACATGGGATACTCCAGTTCTTAATAGCTGACAACATGCCTTTTAACTCCTTTCATTGTCGTCAGTTCTACGTGCAAAATTAAATTTAACTGAAGACCAGTAGCCCACACTATCCATGCAGCAATCGCTTAGCCGAAATGGGTGTCAAAATCAGTAAAATGATCCTCCGCAAAAGTCAAGGTTCTAACTTCAGGACTCTTCTCCAGGAGTACTGGAATACCCCACTTCCTGGCCTAGACTGGTCGCCCCCTCAGCTGATCTTTAATAAGAGAATCAGAACCAAATTGCCAGTGCCTCACAATTATTTAACACCGAATCTGGTTCCACCAGATTTGGTTGTCCAGGCCTTAATGACCAAAGAGCAACTTGTTAAAGCTGCATACGACAAAAGTGCCCGGCAACAAGAGGTGCAATTCACCCAAGGAGAACAAGTAGTCATGAATATTAACAAAGGTACTGGTTGGGAGCCTGGCGTCATAGTCGACAAGCATTCATCTCCTCGTTCATACTGGGTCCAAATGTCTAGTGGGGAAACTGTTCGTCGCAATGTCATTCACCTCAGAAAATCTCAGGTTAAAGTAAAGCGTCCATCAAGGCTGCTGGAGCTACCAAGTGACACTTTGGGACAAGAGCAAATGGCTACAGCCCCCATTCATAGTGAGGTACAGTTAACGCAGACCTGTAAATCTCCGGCGTCAGAGTCAGAGATTCGGGGATTTGATATGCAGGCAGGGCCATGCACAAAGAGTGGAAGGGTGGTAAAGTCAGTAACATGCTTAAATTTGTAAGGTATATTGGTAACTAAAATTTGGTGTAGCCAAGTGTGTATATCATCATTGAAGTGTGTCTGATTTCTCTGGAAATCACTAAATAGTTACTGTCAAGTATTAGCACTCCTACCAACATATGGCGTTGTATAAGGTTATGGATATTACGTTAAGGGTTTAATAAATGTTCTTCTTTCTGTGTACAAAGGGGAAGGTGTTGTAGATGTAGGACTAACATTGGCAACCATGCAAGATGATTCTATGTAGAGAGAGTTTCTGTTTCCGTGTGTATATGTATTGTATAATGGAGCATGTAGAATGTATGTAACCATTGTGTGAAATAATAGGAACTATACTCTGTAATGTTCCGCTTCCTCCATGGTTTGCGGCATTTTATATCTTACTTGAAGCCCTACATTACTTAATAATCCTTCTGTAAAAGCTGCTAATAACCTACGATCAGCTTCATGTTCTAAAACCTCTTGACTTTCAGCGTTATCTAATTTATGTACAGTTTTCTTGCATAACTTGCGACATCTACCAGCAAAAGTTTGTACATCTTCACCATTTTTTTTGTTTCACGTTATTTAACATATAATAATAAAACTGCAATTTCTGGCATTCCTTGAACCGCTCGGTTAAATCCTCTTTCAGAATTTTAAATGTTATATCACATTTTAATTTGAGACAAGTGGCTACAAAACGAGCTGCTAGACCTTTCAGCTTCATCTTAGCTAACCTTACTTTATCACTGTCTGACCAGTCACCCAAGTTGTCAGAACTTTTGACACTCTCTAAAAACTAATGTATAGGTGAGGAACCTTTCTCACCCGACCATATTTCAACTAGTGAGACTACTGACAAGTCTTTCGTTCAAATATTGCTCTGTGCGCCTTGCACACTTCCTTGGCCTTAGCGTCCATCATAGTGAGCTCAATATTTACCTTTGTTTACAATTATTATTCTTCTGTTACTCGTCTATTTGCGACAATAGAATCCATGTTTTTCTGTCTTGTGTACATTTCTTTGGAATATCGTACTGAGTTTTGTTCTCAGGTTTGTTTTCAACTGGTACCGGCTTGGCTATACGTATTGGATTCGTTGCCTGTTCTACTGTTCGATTTGGAATATTTATTGGTAACGACCTTGGTGGTTGAAATGTTATGCTACCGTCTATGTTTTGACTTCTTGCAGTGGCTTGTTCAATCGGACCACTAACTTGAAAATCAGTATCAAGCCTTTCAATTTCAAATTCTTGGTATACATGATCTCTAGGAATGAAACGTTGTACTATTCTTACTTCAACTTCCAAAACAACACATCCTGTCGAGGACTCGTACTCGTACAACATATAAGCAGGTGTTGGAAATGATATTTACTGTCTATCTTTAAATGCAATCTCAAAACCTGAACCTGTTTTAAGCACCTTCAATTTTTCGCGAAATGGTTCAACTGTAGACAAATTGAACTTAGTGTATTTACAGAAAAATTTATGAATTAAATTATGCGAATAATCTTCTAAACCTTTTTATGCATCTGCACAAGTTGCAGCAGAAACAAATATTGAAATTACTGTGAATTATGTTACTTTTCCTTGTTGTCGCCTACTTCCTCCACCGAAAAATCTTCTTAGCATGACGTATTAATGTATCTGTAGTGTACAGCACAAGAGTGGTGCTGAATCTAAATAAGTTCTCTGATATTCTACCCTCAACAAAGTAAATGGGTTTGTGTCCTCTAAATTAACGTCACAATCTACTGAACCGGTTTTTCTTTCAGCTGCAGGACCATACACGTAAGCTCTTTTACAATTAACATTTTCGATATAATCCTGGAGGTCTCTGTGTTCGCAAAATATTTTATTTGTCCTATTAACTGAGAAGCTCACTATGCAGAAAGCCTCAGGACACTGTAAATGTTGCCACTCTGCAACATTGGCAAGATCTATTACAACTTCGTTACATGCGTTTATTACAAATTATGCTATCAAATCAATTCAACTCGTACTAAATCCAAATCTCTCTCAAAACTCTAAAACTCTGTGGAATTCATGATAGCACAGGGAAATATTTATTTATAAGTCCTTAAAATTCCTAAAATCGGGGAAATTCGTAAAAATCCCTAACTATCATACCATTCCCTAAAAACCCTAAAACCCTTCGAAGTGGGTTACGTCCACAGCACTCTGGTGTGGATATAAAACTCTGCCACCATATGTAGCACCTGGCCTATGTTCTACATAAATTTACTACCAATTTAACTAATATTTCAATAAAAGAAATAGGATTTAGATAAAGCGATTTAATAACTCTAAAGCAAAAGCAATTACAGGCGGTAAGTGTGGTTCTACTTATGTTCACTGAGAGAAGCTGACATATATGGCTACTAATATAACTAAACAGAACCGATTCATCCTATCTAAACATGTAGAGTAGCGAGTTGGACAGCAGGCACACAGGAGTTCCTTCTCAGGCAGCACGACGTATGAAGTCTCTTGGGTCTCCCTGCAGAATGATGGCGTCCTCAAAGTGGCTGCCCCATTTATACTGAGTTGGGTGTGGTGCTTGGAATAACTAGATCTCTCCCTCCACTCTCTGGGCGTTGGCAGTAGTTACTCCTCTCTCCCATCGCCATGACTTGGCCGCACGATTTAACAGAGTCTTTGTGCAAGAGACATAACTGGTTTTCACTGGCTCGGTCACAAGGCAGTGCATGTTGAACAAACAGGATATGGCCATATGGAAATACTGGTCATGTGAGGGCTAGTCACGTGGCCCGAGTCTGACAAACAACTCTATAATAAACTTGTACAGGATGTGTGTAACTACCGGATAGCCTTGATAACATGTATACGAGGCGAACTGCTTTCTGATGCAATGTCTGGACTGTGTTCAGGGCACTACACAGGTTACATGTAAAGACTTTAAATTATCTCAAAATAGTTTTAATACCTTTCCTTTGTAGTACAGGGGTTATTTTATTATTACTAAAATATGTTAGCTTTGTTTACAAATATTAGTTGTAACAACTGTGTTCTGTAATTTACGTAGTATTGTTATAAGAACAAATCATTTACTAAACTAAACATGTATGCAGTTAAATGACAAGAGCAAATTTTACTTCATAACGAAAGTTTTGTGCTGTGGTCTTTAAATACATTCCATTTGCAAAGGAACCGCACCTTCTGAACTTATTAAGTACTTCGTGAACATGTATCTAACATTGCTTGCAAGTCTTGATGTAGGTCTTCCAGCAGGTTCCATATCACGCACTCGTTCAACTATCATGGTATCCTCAATGCGAATCCCATCCCTGTCTCTGACAAAGTTGTGTAGCACACAACACACCTTGACTATGTCTTCTGCTAGTGTCAAGTCTACATTTAATGGTATCTATGAAGAATACGCCACTTGTTGGCCAGAATACCAAAAGTACATTCAATGTATCTGCGTGCACCAGAAAGTCTGTAGTTGAATATATGTTTTGTCACACTTAAGAATTTACCTGCATATGACCGTAATAAATTATTAGATAGTCCGAAACCTTCATCTGCAACAAAGACGAATGGTACGGGTCCATAAAATCCTGCATATGATTCTTGTGGCACAGGTATATTAAGCTGTCCATTTTCAAGTTTTTGAAAAATACGCTTTCTTTAAACACTGTGGAGTCTGATGACCTTCCGTATGCACCTGCATCTATGAATAAGAACTTATATGACGCATCACACAATGCAATAAGGAAAGTAGAGAAATAGTTCTTGTAATTGTAGTATAAGGAACCACTATGAGCAGGTTTGATAACGCGAATGTGTTTCCCGTCCAGTGCTGCCATACAATATGGAAAATTCGCTCTTTCGTGAAATTGTGCTGCAGTTAGAAACTACAGTTCTTCTGTAAGTTCAGGGAAACATTTGGGCTTCGCTAGATTCCAGATTGCCTTGCACACTTGACGAATGATAATCGATATAGTAGAAATCCCTACCCTATATTGGAAGTGAAGGTCTGCCATCGTTGTTCCTGCGCCCAAGTATCTGTAACAAAAAAGCTATGCTATTAATAAAGTGTACATTACTATACACACGTGAATAAGCAAGTTTTTATAAAATATGTGTATATGTTACAGGAGCTGCTATGCAGAAGAAATGGAGAAGTATCGGGACATTATTCGAGAGAACTTCTGAAAAAGAAAACAGAAAAAAGTTGTTCAGGGGCTAATGGTCGTAGGGAATAGGATGATATAGGGGGTGAGAGGGGTTGAGCTGCTGCCCTGGCGGGATCAAGAACCTATTGGCGAGGGTGTGGTGAGCCGCTGCCCTGGTGGGAGCAAGACTCAGTCGGGGAGGGTGTGATGACACGCTGCCCAGCAGGGAGCAAGACTCAAGGGAGGGGTATCTGAGCTGCTGCCCTAGAGGGAGCAAGAGCCATGGAGATAACAGGTTGAGCCGCTGCCCAGAAGAGAGCCAGACCCTGGAGAAACTTAGAATGGAGAAACTAAAATGAAACTAAAGAAATTTCACCAAGAGAGAGGTTTAATTTCTTTTCCTAACCTACCCTAACTACTGTGTTATGTTGGAGGCCCGGGGAAATAGCGGCACTAAGTGCGTCTCAGGGCTGAGCCCCATACGCATACAAGAGGGAAGTTTCATGCAGAGGAGGCATGCATCGCAGCAGAGAGGGATTGGGCAGACATAGCCACAATTGGGGCCATGTCTACCTCCCTAAGTGTACCTATAGCTAAGCCATAATCTAAGAAGAGAGAGAGGTAAAAACCGGCATGATACCGTAAAAACCCTCTCGATAGAATAGGAGTGTAACCACTCAGCAGTTACATGCATTAAAAATAAAAATGGCACTGGAAAAGTAGGAAGGTCCAGGTTGTTAGTAGAGATGTGAAGTAAGAGTGGGGCAGGGGGGTGGAAACTGTATTTAATTTCTTTAATTCCTTTTCATTTCTTTTAAGGAGGGCACTGGTTTTTACCAGGGCACTGTGGGTAAGCACAGTGCCCTGGTGGAGGACGAGGTTTAAAAGGCGCCTCGTCCTCCAATATCCCCAGTAGATACCTGAAACATACTTAAAAATACACAAATTAGTACAGTTCACTAGCTCACAGGCAAGCCTGAAGAGCTAGCATTAAATTACAATAAATACGTGACTAAATTAATACGTTTACATGGCTGAAATAATACGTTTTCGGGACTCCTGCTAAGCACAGAAAGATCTGTGCAAGCAGCAACCCTCTGATTGGCTGCTAGTGATCATGCCGGCCAATCACAGACCTCGGCCGTTCCGGACCTACAGAAAACACCACAGCTAACTTACAGCGAGCAATTGGAAGCAAGGAAGAGAGTTCCGTTCCGGCAGCTGCAGTGTGCACATCGTGCTCACTGTCTTCTAGTCTACCAGACCTTCTGCTTCAGTGGCCTATCTGTGTGTTGGAAACGTAACCGTGCCAACTAAGACACACAGTGTAGGTGGTAACTATTGCTACAGGTCGGTTAGGCAGGATATTTAGTTAGCCAGTTTAAATTCATTTTTAGGCAAGCTAGCAAGTGCTTGACAACACAGGATTGTTGAAAGGTTTTGCTGTCTGCTGCTGATTTAACAGCACCAGCCAGTTTCTACGTATATTCTAAATATTTCTTGTTAGTATTGTATTAGTGTAGGCTACATTAATTCGACATCTTGAGTAGGTTACTACATCCCACCCCCTCAGGGACCCCCTGGCATCATGGCGGATGCCAAAAAGCACAAAGCGGATGACACAGTCCACATCCAAGACCGCACAAGAATGGATTCCGGGACCGGATCCACCAGTAAACAGGACCAAACGTCCTCCAGTCCACAGGCCTCTAAGTTTCATTTGAGGCCCATAACCATGTATCACAACAGTGATTGCATGTGTGGGATGGTCCTTACGCTGTTTAAGGACCAACTCAGCCACCTGACGAAAAACAGCATAGTCCCACAAGGGTCCAATTACTGCCCCAGACGCCCGAGGACAACAGGCTGGCGATCCAGGTGCTGGAATCCGTCAGTATCCCATTTAGTGTACTGACCCCTCGTAACGAGCTGCCCCTCAAGGTCGCGATCAAGCGACTGGAAAAACTCTACCCATCTCGTGGATATGAAAAGAGCTGTGTGCACTAGGCTTCCAGCCAGGCACCATAGAGCCTAAACTGTCATTGAGAGACAAAAAGCCCCTCCACATGTTCACAGTGGAGCTGCCCAACAACGAGGCATCCAAGGCTATTTATGAGCTCCGCTCGTTGTGCGGGCTGATGGTTAAGGTAGAGGACTACCAGTGCCCTGAATGCCCCCCCCCCCAGTACAGTACCTACCAACATTTTAGCCATTCAAGCAAGGTGTGTATGCCCCACCCCGCTGCCGTCTGTGTGGAAAAGGCCACAAAACGACAACCTGCGACCTTGAAAACAAGGACGACAGGTCCCTGCGCTTCTGTGTTGGCTGTAAAGGCAAGCACGCTGCCAACTACAGGGGCTATGAGGCCTATAAGGCTGAGAAATGGCACTTTCTGCCTCAAGAAGAGAGGCAGAAGCGCCAGCAGCAGAGTAAAGCCTCGCTGCAGGGCCTGAACCAAGCCCCTAAAAATTACAAGGCCCTTCGCGCCCCCTGGGCACAAACCAGCCGAGATGGCTGGATCACTCTATAGAGCAACAATTCGCTCAATCCCCCAACGTCCAACCAGACCCCGAATTGGGACAGCTGTGCACACAGCTGTTCCACCTGCTTGCGATCTGGCTAGATCCAAACAGCGCCCTAGAGGACAAGTGCAAGGCCACAATGGGCTTTGCCTTGTCGACCAGGAAAATGAGCCAAACCAATGCCACCCCCTAGGCAGGATAATAGACCTGCAAATAGGCCCCCCTCCATTGCCAAAATCTTGTTCTGGAATGCAGCAGGCATCCGGAATAAGAAGCAGGAACTTATAGATTACTTGACTTGCCACCAGGTACAAATTGCGGCAATTAACGAAACACATTTACGCCCACAACACCGTTTCTCTGTTCCAGGACACTCTTGCTTTAGGAGGGACAGAGAAAATAATTCAGGAGGCAGTGTTTTAATTCTAATTAAAAACACAATAAACTGCCATGCAGCAAAACAGCCTCAATTAAACTCACTAGAAGCCATGGGTATTAATTTAAAACTCGGCGGCCAGCAAGTATCTCTCTATTCAATTTATTGTCCACCTGGCCGCACACTTACGCGCGCGGATTTAAATGAATTAACAAACATATCCCCCATTCTATTGGCTGTTGGCGAACTGAATTCAAAACACCCCACCTAGGGCTGCAGGGCGCGAACAGCCAATGGTAATACATTGTTGAACCACCAAACTAGGCACAATTATTTTATTCATGTGCCTGATGAATCAACTTTTGAACCTACACAGGCAAATCACCAGCCTGATACCTTGGATCTTGCTATATGTAAAGGCCTTAATACGACCTTTACATTAGAAGTAATACATGAATTGGCCTCGGACCATTACCCTGTCCATTTAAACTTTGATCCACTAGAAACAGACGAAAGGCCAATTAGAAAAATTAAAGATTGTAAACACGTGAATTGGGAAACCTTTAAAGAGTACCTGGAGGAAGAAATTAATTTGCCAGATCCTGTTAGCACCCCCGGCGAATTAAACTCTGCGATTGACCATATCACAGAGCTAATTTAATTAGGTATTAGCCAATTTGTTCCTGAAAAGACCCCAAAGCCCTGTAGTGATTCGCTGCCAGCCAATATCAGGCAGCTAATCACTCAGAAAAATCGCTTGCGCAGGCGCTACTCGCGAGGTAGAACAGGCCAACTCAGAGCACAAATAAATGCACTTAGAGAGCAAATTAACTTAGAAATTACCCACTGGCAAACAGACCAGTGGAATAATATATTATCCCGCCTCACAACTAAAGGCAACAATCTATGGCACTTAACTAAAACGCTTACAAATGAGTGTAATCCAATCCCGCCTCTTCAAGGCATAGCAGGTACTGCCTACATGCCACAGCAAAAAGCTGAGGCTGTTGCTAATCATTTAGAAGTTGTTTTTATACCGAACATTCAACCCTGCGACCCAGCACATGTGGCTCGCATACATAGGGACCTCCGAGTGCAACTTCGCCAGCCTCTAGTCTCTTCCTTCGTGGGGTAAGCATCGCTCTCTCGCGGTGCTGCGCACCAGGATTTGCCGCGCCTATAAGCAACAAAGGTGTGTAGCTCGTGAAGGGTGATGTGCTCACATGGAAGGGAAGGCAGCGAACATCTGCTATAGAGCGCGTCCCATTGGTGGCGGATATGGGACCACCATGCTATGGTGTTGCTGGGAATATTCAAATACCAGCTCGTGGACCAACTGGCTAGCGCTTGCGCTGTCGGGGCGTCGGTGCGGCAGGCTGAGTGACTCGTAAGAAGATTGGCAAGCAACAGGAAGCTGTCTGTCGGAGAAGGGCGGCGGGGGACCGAGGTGCTGAAAAAATGCGAAGTGAAACGAACCGCCGTCTGGAACTTGCAGACAGTGGAGAGCTGCTTGCGTGGGGAACTGAAATGTGTCGGAATTTGGACGTCGAGGTGGCTAAGCCCTTGTCAGGGCCCTGCCTGGCTAGCAGCGGTAGCTTCAGGATGGCGCGCCTAAAACCAGCCCGAAGATTTTGGAGGTACTACAGGAAGTGGTCCCCCTTCCTCCACCCTGACATGAAGGTGCAGCTGCCAACACTGAAGAAGGAAGACGGCGACGGCAAACAGACGAATCACTCAGCCTGGGGTGGCCTCTGGCCATGGCCGACAAACCAAACATTTTTTTTTGTTGCCGACACTGCAGAGCGTGAGCTTGCTTGCGCTCGGGAGTGTGGGCGATGGCCGCTAGGAGCGCTCAGGCTCCTAGCACAAAGCTCTCTGATCAGCGCCCTTTTCTCATTGGCTATGGCCGCCAGCCAATGAGACGTCACAATTCCCCGACACACATATTTCTTAACAAATTCGGAAACGAATTGTTAACTAAATATCCTACTTTCTCCATGTCATAACATTAATTATTGTGGTTTATCCCCTGCGCGCCCTGTCGCACAGTTTTTCCCAGTACCCTACTCTATTTGTACTGGTTTTTCTGTGCCCTTATCTATCTCTTGTTCTCTTCGGGGATGAGTGCATGGCCACAATCGCAGCCATGCCTCCAGACAACCCTGCTCAGCCCATGAGGCCCGCGACCTCCTAATACCTGCACGTTACCTAAGGCGTATAAGGCTTAGCCTTTTGACGCAACTCAATCCCTCTTTGCGATATAACTAGTTACTAATGCATGCCGGAGTACCCATAGACTGAGACGGGGTACATGCTGGCGTAGTGGGATTTGGGGGCTCGCCAGAAAAAAAAATCACTTCGCCAGCTTTCAGCTGACGAACCTGAATTTACGCATGACGACTAGTTAAAACGTATAATTAAACATATGAAGCCCCGCAAAGCACCTGGGTTCGATACCCTACAAGCTATAGTTCTCAAGCAGCTGCCAGAGTCTACACTAGAGGCTCTGGCTAGGTGCATAAATGCAAGTATGACACTTGCGCACTTCCCCACGCCTTGGAAACGTGCCAATGTTAAAGTTTTTCCCAAGCTAGGCAAGGATCAGACCTTGCCACAAAATTATCGCTCCATAAGCCTAATAAGTACGCTCTCAAAAGTGCATGAATGTGTTCTGCTGCGCCGCCTTGATATTCACATTCAAAACGCGAATATTTTTCCTAACGAGCAATTTGGCTTTAGAAAAAAGCATTCCACTGTTCATCAGTTAGTCAGACTAACTGAACACATAACTACAACTTTTAACTGGCGACAATATTCAGTAGCAATCTTTCTTGATGTAAAGAAAGCATTTGACAGGATGTTTCATGCTGGACTACTTTTTAAAATGTACGAGAAAAATTTCCCCGACTGTTATATTAAACTCATTGCCTCTTACTTAGATAGGCGCTCCTTTGCCGTAACTATTGACGGAGTGACCTCAGAATTTAAAGAAATTAGAGCAGCAGTACCCCAAGGCAGCATTTTAGGCCCAGTACTTTACAATTTATGTACTAGCGTTATTTCGCTGCCCCCTAATTGGAACATGAACTTAGGTGTATATGCCGACGATACAGTAATATACACACGATTTGGAAGTGCCAAGATCACATATCGGCGAGCCCAGGAAATGCTCAGTGAGCTAGAAAATTATTTCCGCCTGTGGCGAGTTAAAATTAATGTAGGCAAATGCGAAGCTGTGGTTTACACACACCGACACATTCCTGCCACTCTCCCCCGTCTCACTCTGTTTAATGAGGATATTCCTTATAAAAATGAAATGAAGTATTTAGGCGTAATACTGGATAAAAGGCTGACATTGCGAAGTCATGTTGAGAGCAAGAGAAACTTTGCCTATGCTCGCATGTCGGCACTTTATCCAATGACAAATCGTAACTCCAGCCTTAAGCTGAAAAACTGACTTTTAATTTATAATACTATGATCCGCCTTATTCTAACCTATGCAGCTCCTGCGTGGGCTTATTGCGCGAAATCGCACACTCGTACTTTACAAGTGTTGCAAAATAAATGTCTCAGAATTGCGGCAGATGCACCTAGGTACACTTCTTTAAGATACTTGCATGCAGAGCTTAAACAAGAACTGCTGCATAATGTTTTCTGTAAAATATCAGAGCAATTTTATGCTACTAGCCATAATAATCAAAATCCATTAATTGCAAGCCTTGGGGATTATGATCCTGAGGAAAATCAGCGTTATAAGCGACCAAAATCGCTTCTAGCGCAATTTTTTTTTCCTAACCTACCCATAGGCCTCCTTAATATTTCTAGGTTCGGAACCAGCAGGCGCTGTGATTGGCCGGACATCCGGCTACTCGCAGGGCCCCTGCTCCACGACCTATTCGCTGTTTTCTAAACTCTCTCGTGGGGCCCATAGTGCCACGACCTGAACTATTAATTGTGTATATATAAATTTAGACTTCTAAAGTATTATTATTATTACTATTATTAATCTACGTCAAACCGAAAAGACACCCACCACAGTGCACTACATCAATAACACCACTAGAGTCGTATTATTATATATATATATTTTTTAAATAAATAAACTGATACTGGGAACAACCAACAACTGTCAAATAAATTCTCTTGGATTGCTCATCTAAGTTCCCCATTAACATACAAGTGTATTAATAAATACTACAACGTCACAATACGGACTTCCTACTGAGAAGTATCTTACCCATTTGGTAAATTTTGTGTAAACTCACACACTAATGCCATACTTTTGCTTTTGTTTGATTCCAGCAGGAGCTCTAGTGACTCCCAAGGGCCAGTCACTATGAACTTCAAGATGTCCACATCAGGTGATCCTGCCACCCACAAATGCTAAATACATAGCACCAACATAAACTCTCCCCAACTCTAGCACAGTTGGAGAGAGTTTCACTCCTATGCCTAATCCCACTCCCCTTCCACCCCTTCAGGGATTTCGGGAGAATAATTTTCAATCGCAGGCAACAGGTTTCCTCCAGTGTTGACGCTGGTTTACTGTCGCTATCCCATTTAGTTAACTCCAAAAGGCCACTGAGGCAATTGCCCCCTCAGTGGTCTAGATCCTAGCGCTTAGACGCACCGCGGACCACGCAGCCTCCCTCCTGCCACAAGGCAGGAGGGAGGTTGACGGTCACAATGTTTACATGTTACAACGAATAGCGTATAGCCGACTAGGCTGGAACGTATTAACATCCTCCCACTAAATAACCCCCAATATCGGGAGGTCCCACCAAGCCAGCTGGCAGGTCGGGGATCACCATGTGCTGCGAGGAGGGGCAGTACAAAAAAAAATTGCTCTCGTGGGGCACTTCTTTGCTGACAGCCGACCTGTGCGGATGTTCTTTTCAGAGCTCTGCGCACTAGGCACTAAGCAAGGAGGCTTTTTTTCTCACTCGCTGCAATTCACACAAAGTGAGCAGGTACGAGTGAAAGACCAAACCCTGTTAGGTTTAGCTACTAGGGATTTTATTACTCATGAATTTAGTCAGTTCAATCAGCCCATGGATCCCTAGCCTAACTAAGAGCGCTTACGCAGGGGCAAGGTGAAGTGGATTTTGGGCAGAACTTTTTAATACACTGCATTCTTCTGGGTTAACAGTTGGTGCCCACTAGGGTGGGCCGAAAAAAGTCAATTTTGGATTTTCAAATTCTAATAGTGAAGAAAAGTTGCACTTTTGTATTCTGAATTTGGGAAAAATCATGAAAAAAATTATAGCAGTTGTCTTCAGTTCGCGCATTAAGCCTAAAGTTAAAGAAAATCACAAAGAAATTCCTTTTTTTTTAAATAATTTTTCGAGCAACCAATTTCGGATTTTCAAATTCTAAGAGTGAGGAAAAGTTGCACTTTTGTATTCTGAATCTGGGAAAAATAATGAAAAAAATTATAGCAGTTGTCTTCAGTTCGCGCATTAAGCCTAAAGTTTAAGAAAATCACAAAAAATACCTTTCTTAAAATAATTTTTTTAGTTTTTAATATAATGT
>PNEQ01110761.1:0-14988 GCA_003012365.1 Medauroidea extradentata
TAGATCACCGCGGAAGTCACTACAACTTGAGAGCTGGGACAAATCCTGGTCATGTGACTGACCCTACTCCATGGAGTGAGACATAGAGTGTTGAGTGTAGTAGATCACCGTGGAAGTCACTACAACTTGAGAGCTGGGACAAATCGTGGTCATGTGACTGACCCTACTCCATGGAGTGAGTCACAGAGTGTTGAGTGTAGTAGATCACCGCGGAAGTCACTACAACTTGAGAGCTGGGACAAACTCTGGTCATGTGACTGACCCTACTTCATGGAGTGTGTCATAGAGTGTTGAGTGTAGTAGATCACCGCGGAAGTCACTACAACTTGATAGCAAGCAACAAGCTGAGAGCTGGCGAGAAAGCTATGAGCAAAAAGCGACAAGAGATAGCTGCGCAGTCGTCGGTAGAGCGTGAACATTGAAGAACGCCGGGCGTAGACGAGCTACGTGAAACAGAGCATGAAACATAGCAGGAACTGAGGAAACACGATTAAATTACAGCCCGCTCCAAGCGCTGCACCATTTCGTCCGTAAGAACAGCATCTTGACGCAACTAAAAGAATTTAATTATTCTGTGTTTTTATTTAATTAAGTTTTTAACTAGAACATTTCTGTTATGTTTCGACTGTGATGACAGTATTGTGCCAACTTTCGTCGTCATTTTCGAGTAAGTTGGCCTAATGATAACACGTAAAGCCTCGCATTCGAGAGGACCCGGGTTTGATCCCGGGCTCCGACCTTTCTGATGTGGGTTTTTCCGAAATGGTTCCAGGAGAATACAGGGATCTTTCCCTAATAGAGGCCATGGCCGATTCCTCTCCTAGTTCCTATATTTATGTAAATTTGTTTGTCATTGTCTCGAACAAAATTGTCGTCGATAAAGCGTCTCTGTAAAAATATAAAATGTGAAAATTTATCGTAGTTGTTTTGGGGTTATTTAATTTTTTAAGTGACTGTGTAATACATTGACTTGTAAAATAACTAATACCATCACAGGTTTCTGATGTAATTTGTTAACATCGTAACTGTTCACTGACATTGCGACCTTATGTGTTTCAGTAATGTTTATAGAAGCTGACTTCGAAAAGATATTTTTTTTCCCTTCTGATGAGTTTGTTAGTTTTTTGCTAGCTGTTACTTCAGTATAAAACCTTCAACGCCAATGGCTAGAAAACACACTCAGAGTCTTCAAAATATTTCAATTCCTAGATTCAGCCTAAGCATTATTTTTTCTAGCTATAACCTGGTATATAATTATATTTACGCGAACGTGATTAAAAATCACCAGCGTTTAAGGCGGTTAGTACCTGTAGTTATTGTTTTTTTATACTGTCTCGAGTACCTATTTCCGTATGTTGCTGTTTTGTATTCTGAGTTGAGAGAGAAATAAAAACAGAAATTATCGCACACATGGTTGTTGTTAGGTACTTGGAGTGCTCTCAAATGTCATCAAGCTCGGCCAACGGAATATCTTACAGTTGTTGGCCGGCAATAAACAAAATTATACAGTATTGTTTAGAGCATACGATACAGAAATCCTGTACTAGTTGTTCATGCTACAAGAGTAAGAGCTGAGAAATGTTGTTAGTACACTCAAGCTTAGCTACGAGTCGCTGTAACTGAGAAAAGATACCACCCGGCTGTGTTTCAACTGGAGCAGCTGATGAGGGTAGCTTCAGTTGCCAGCAATCTTCTCCCTGCTTGGCCCGTGCTAGACCTCGTGTCTCAGGCCTTCTGCTACTCCCTTGTGCCAACTCAACCGTGAAATTAATTTCTTCAGCCCCAAGTTTTAAATGCGATTGTCGTCCGTCCTTATACTTTATGATACTCTGATTTAGGATGAAATTAATTCTGGTGACATAACGGCAAGCCTTGTATTTTAATTTAAGGAGCCGAGCGTTTTTTGTGCGATCTTAATTAAGTTTTTCTAACGAATTATTCATAACCAATTCGGCGTATGAAATATGTTTTAATCATTTATTTCTAATTAAATAGCAGCAATTTACTTAGCATTCCATAAAAGAGTTATTCGTATATACACATTGAAACTATTCTCGGCAAAGAGTTGTTTAAACTATTAAATTATGGCGTCTTAGGTACGCCTCATAGGCTTTGTTAACTACATTATAACAGTGTAGATATGTAGACCACATACTGAATTTCCGTACAACTTGCATTAACAATCCTTAACTCAAAACACTTCAAGTGTATCACCTTAGTTTCTTATTTTCGATGGCTTCATAGTTACCATCAAACACCTGCTACAGTAAGAATTAAAATAATACTACCATAATTAATTGCTTCAACCAAAACTTTATATTTTCATTCAGTCCAGTTCGATATCCTTTAAGGCCTTGTTACGGAGTTTTGTAGTGATTTCGAAAATATATTTTTTATTGCTACCTAGTACTCATATCAAAATTTCGCTGCACAGTTTTGACACTTATATGTTATAATTTGTAGCTGAATTTTTTTTGTACAATTATACTGAACGGTTTTTTAGATTTAGTTACCCAAAGTACCACGTTTTTCGTTGTGAAAATAAGCAAAAATGAAGGAAATTATTTTTTTTGCTGGCGAATGGTACATTATTTAAAAAAAAAATGCGTCCACAGTATTGTGCATCGTGTGATTGCACATTGCCTCAAATTTTTTCAAAACTTTTGGTTAAAAAATATTTGAGTTATTGGCACCAGTCTGAAAAAAACTCGGGAACAAGCCCTTAACAGAATTTCTATATGCTTCAGAAACAAAAATATTATCTTCTACGGAGTAATAATTATCAAACGTTTTATATTTACCCTCTGAGTATAGACACGGGATCAAATGTGAATGCTCAGCAAAATTCAATTGTACGATTTTATTTATTACGCTAAAAAAATTTGGACATTTAATTTTGTACTATGCCATTGTACATTTTTCCAACTTTTATTTATGTTATGCGATAGTATTAAAGTAGAAATTACGTCATGTAATCCTTTTATAAAAATAGTTTTAAGGAATTCTTTATGCACGTTTTTGTTACACGAATATAGCTAGATTTAACGCCAGTGAAAAAGTATGTAAACAAAAACAAATACAAATTTAGTAACATATTCATTTTAATCCGCGCATTTTTACACTTAAAAGAGCAAAGCAGTAGTTATTTTCATGCCAACACGTAGTCTGTAGTTTAGGCTCTGTTCTGCATGACATGTATGATAGCAACCTACACTTGGCTCTTAGCCCAGACAGTAATAACTAAAACTACCAGTTGGCGTGACTATTGGTAGAGAGGTGGTGTTTATTACATATCATAGACAACTGATGAAAGATATGTATTTATCTTGAAAGTTTCTACTTCTCCGTCTTGTGCTGTCCCTCAGTCCTATACGAAGTTACAAAATACAGTAGTTTACTTTAAAGCCTATAATTTTGCAAAAAAAAAAAAAATGTCTCTGAGTTTACAACAATTTATTTTGTTAATTATTAATTTTTGTACAGATTTAATTTCAAAGTAGTACGATTTATAATTATTCTTACGGAAATATATATATAAAAAAAAAAACGAAATTATAATATTATTTGGAGGAGACAGGTTATATTTTTTCCTTAACTGTGGTTATAATTAACTAAGAAACACAGAAACATTTTTAACAGAACTACTTGTTTATATTTTTAAGTTTTAAATGTTTGACTGGTTTACAAGTGTAATGCATCAGTTCCGACTAGAGAGCCAGCAAAGTGAGCGCATACCTGCCACTACATAACTACGAGCTCTTATTGTTTCATACAACTTACACGAGTATCGCAAAACGATTTTACTGTAAAATAACAAAACTTATCCTTTAACTTAAACGCTACGCATATCTTCAACATGATATGCACAAACATTGCTATAATTATTTTAAAAATAAATATTTTACCTATTTTTTTCTCTGTACTATGCATTCTAAACAGAACCTTATATTAACCGCCACATATATATCTGCTTACTTAAAGACTGGCTGAAGCTTGCAGCTGTCTTGGTCATTCCTGAAAACGGTTTATTTCGAAAAAAATAAAAAAATAAAAAAAAATGTACCACCATGACGGACCGCCTATTCACCTCACATGTCGGATGTTCAGGAAAGTATGTTACAAACTATACAATATGATTGCTTTAAAAAATGAGGTTAATTTGTGTATGAAACTTTTAGGCTGGGGCAAATCTGAAGGGTCTTTCCTAGACTGGCTGCGTTTGTGCGTGCGAGGCAGAAAAGCCACTCAGCTCGCGTGCAGTGCTTTACTGTTATTTTTTCCTACGGGACTAATAAAGGTGACCATATAATTTTGTTTGTGGGTAACATAGTTCAAAGTTTATCGTTTGTTTGTATGTATGTATGTATGTATGTGTGTGTGTGTGTATATATATATATATATATATATATATATATATAATATATATATCCGTTTTAGACATTTTGAGGGGCACGAAAATTATGTTACTAATTAATTTGCAGAAGTTTTAAAACTATAGCTGTATAGTTTGACGTGTGTGTCTTTTCGTAGATATACAAATATAATACGTGTTAAACAGTTTAATAAAAAAAAGCAGTTGTAACTTGCTGCAACGCATTTGAAGCCCATGTAGAGAGACCTCTTGAGAGGAAAATTAGTTATTAAAAATTTTAATTGATAACCAATAGTTTAAATAGCAAAAGGCAAGGATAAATACATAAATAATACATTTCCAGGAGCGGTTTAATAATAACAAGATCTGCAAATTTCTTTCGAATTTCAAATTCCGTTCCA
This sequence comes from Medauroidea extradentata, assembly GCA_003012365.1. Taxonomy (NCBI): domain Eukaryota; kingdom Metazoa; phylum Arthropoda; class Insecta; order Phasmatodea; family Phasmatidae; genus Medauroidea; species Medauroidea extradentata. The sequence goes on from PNEQ01110761.1 coordinate 4,774, forward strand.
CTTCGATAAATATTTTTTTGGTAAGGAATTTTTTTACCATTGTATTTTTTGGCTATTAAATGACACATGTCGAGCAGGAAGCCCCACACAATATGTCGCCTTGTAACTACCTCAACTTAACAGAGGAACTGGACATATATAATGTGTAACCTTACAGATAGGCAACGCGCGGCACACAGAAGGTTCAAGCAACCACCATTACGTGAAAGGTATTCGAAACAGTTTTTTTTACGTATGCAGATCTTGTTACTGTTAAATCGCTCCCGGAATTTCAGTATTTATTTTTCCTTACTTTTGGTTACATTGAAAAATAATTATTCAGTGTAAATTATCAATGCCGACTTTCTCCATTAAAATTTGCGCCGAACAAAATCTTGCAATACAAATTCACATGATTTGAATGCTAGCATCATCTAATAACGACCCTTCACTTCCACTTCGCTGTTTGTTTCAGACCTTTCATTAAACTTCTACGGTAAACAAGGGCCTTACGCATTTTTACCAAAGCTTAGCTCCTTTATTATGCAGTAGTTTCCGTGGGAGCGGCTCAGACCTCAACGCTAATCTCGAGCAAGGGGAATGTCATATTGACACTTCTCTTCCTGTCCATCAGCTGCATTGTGTGTTTGTGTGTGGTCTTATGTTGTTGTTGATATGAGACGGGTAGGAATACAGATAAATATAATTGGTTCTATTTACGGCTGTTGCGACACCATGACAATTTCTAAACTGGAATCGAAAGACGAATCATTCGAAAGACTGGTATAGATATCCTAATTCGCGGAAATGAACTGTGATAAGTGAATCTGATATAAAAACTAAGTACAAAATAGTCTTTTTAAAGTAAAACTATGATTACTTCATTAAAATTCGGTAATTATGCATTGAAGTGGTCATTTGGAAATAAGAAGTTTAGAGACCTAGAATACACGGCAAAATAATCTCCATACCTTCCTTAGTAACACACTAAAGGCGCGATGTCATCACATGACGGTAAACATTTTTTGGGGTCCGAAGTTACCGTTTTTTGCTAATTTTATGAAGTGCGAAACGTCAACAAGCCAGTGTGAATAGTAGTGTAGAGGCCGTCGCTAGGCTTCGTTAGGGTGAATTCAACAACAGCGCATGCGCGTACATACTGCTCTACAAACCTTTTTTGTGTCCGCGGAAATTACGTGAACTACAGTTGTCTCCCTCTCTGACACACTAACTTGTCACTGGTACTTCGGAAAATGGTAACATTATGCGTCTTATGTAATTATAAGTGCATATTAATTAAGATATTTTCTATTGTTTCGTTTCGCTCAAAAGATTTGAATTTGTGATTTTATCACACTATTTCCGTCGTTATCAGTGACCTACGCACTAGGCCGGAACTTGTGTATCCTATGTTAAATAGATCATTAAATTCAATTGCAACATTTCAATTATGTAATTGGCTATTGTTTTCACAACTTCTTCGAAAATCGCGTTTTAAACCCAAATTTCCCTGAGATTCATGGACCTCGCACTAGGGCGGAACTTATGAACCAGTAGGAATATAGAAAAGCTATTTCCACCATTGTATTCAGTGTCTCTGAATATCTGCTTGAAGAAAGAGTAAAAGCTCAGATTTCAAAAGGTTCCTAAGACTGATATAAAAGATCCCCTCTACATAACAACAGCCCAACAAGAAGCCTAGAGGCTAAAGAAAAGAGACCTGTGAGATGTGAAAAATTAATATACTGCTAACCGTACCTTAATACTTGTCTTTTGTACCACTTTTGTTTACTTAAGAACATTTTTAATTTACATGTAATTATTTAAAACACATGTAATGTTTGAATATGTGCACAGTGTTTTTATTGCAGGATTGTACGTCCCCATATATGAAACAGACCATTATAAAAACAAAACAAATAAAAGAAAACTACGCTATTGCATTTACGTACAAATTCGCTGATACTGAGGCTGTGTTCGGGAAGGTTGGGGTCGTATCCTAAGTGCTTACCAAAATGAACTTTACACTGTTATGAAAAAAAAAAATTGATATTTTAAATTGCGAAAGTAACAGTTTTATGCATTTACAAGGACGACGGTTTATTTTCGGTTTCTGGAATTAGGATTTGCATGAGTAAGGGGCTCGCTCTTATGCTAGCTATTATTCTAATGATTTTATTCTGAAATATTTTCTTACTAGTGTGTTGAAGAATAAATACCGAGCAATTTGATTATTTTTATTGTATAACTTATACGCAATTTTCAATAGACATATCTTCAAAACGTAGATCGCTCTAAACATAATCTTGTAATGAACCAATAGAGAAAGTGGAACAAGCTTGTTAGTCTATCAGCTTAGTGAAACAATGCCTTCAGTCATGCGGTAAAGACGAGTGAGGTGTCATTTTATTCAGTATTTTGTGTAGATACGAATATGATAACCCAGAAATATAAATCGGTAGCTTCCATATCGTTTTTAAAGAAAAAATATAAATATATAGAGATTTCATTTTACAGGTTAAAATATTCGTAACCTACACAAAAAAGTGAATAAAATGACACCTCACTCGTCTTTACTGCAGGAATGAAGGCATTTTCGTGAAAATCGGGCTCTGCAATTTTGGTAACATGAGTTGCCACGTCTTATCCTCTCATAAATGCTCCGCTTTCACTCAAGGTACTGGGGATAGAAGCCACATATCTCCACAAGTAGATGTCCTGTTTTCGTCGGGTAAAAAATTGAAATTATTAAAATTTGATTACTGTTTTACAGGCTTATAATTATTCCAGTAATGTTGATATTGCAACATACTATAGAGCATGGTAAGGTACAAGTCTAAGACATGGTGTTATGTGTTATTCATGCTGCGTTAATCTACTACAATTAACTAAATCATTTTAAAAAGGCTTATTTTCGAGATATTTTTCTTAAGAAAGCTAAAATATTTTATACGTATCAAATGTTATAGACAATTATACGACATTACGACACCTGCTTCCGAAAACGATATACTATTAATTTCATTCGTTCTCTCAAAAATGATCAATAGCGGTACACATGTTTCCCACTGTTTTACATACCGTACCGAGCACCCTTAACTAATTCCAGACACTTGCAATTATTAAAATAATGTCATATTAGAAAATCATTTAATGAACAAGTATGAAACATAATACATGTTTCGACTCAGAACGTCATTCACGACACATGTTTCTTTTCAAGTGTTTCGTTGTTTCGTAATACTGTTTCCAAACTTTTCACTGTGCTGTTCCAAATGTTTCACTGTGCTATTCCAAATGTTTCGAAACAGTGTGTTGTATAATTTTGCTCGTCTCTACTGGAATGGAAAGAGGTGGCTGCTGAATTCCATGCCAGTTGTCAGCAATGTTTTATTTTACACGTAGGGTTTGAAATTTTACGAGCAACACTTTGATAAGGTTGTTGTTATCCAATATCTCCTGCTTCTTGGGTAGACAGTTGAAACATGAAAGGTGCATGTTTCATTGCCTATTCTCAGTTTCCTTTACCGCGAGTGATTGTTTCAGTCAGTAGATGACAGCAAAACTGCTGCAATGCTGAAGAATCTTCTTTCTACTGCGGGATTTGTGTGTATTTGCTTGCACAAAGTTACGTGTCTTGGCAACAAAGTTGGTCGTTGCAGCTGCATTCATGAGACGTTTGTGAGGACTTTAGAGCGAGTGAGAGATTTTGGTCAGCACTTGAAGGGCGCGGTACAGCAATTTTCATCACCATGTTTTAAATTTTTATTTGTACCAGATATTTTTCTTCTTATTTTAGACATAAAATGTATACTTACTGCGGCTTAAAATGCGTTGCAAATTGTTGTAGTTTTTTTGTAATGAAAACTTCCGAATGCGCAATACAGTCTAGGAAAAGGAAACGCTCAAAATGCCCAAGAACAGCTTTTCCCGACTGCCGTACCTGTGGAAATACCAACATTATTCGAATAACTAAATAACAGAAGCATGCACTGAACTTTGAACCATACTCTCCACACATGCGGTAGAATGCTTAGTGACTCACAGGCAAGCTTGATTCTACAGGCTGGAAAGATTAATGTCCAAAATTTGGCACAAGGAAATTTCAGCCTCTTGATCGCTGGTATCGGTAAGATGTGTAAACTGACCAATCACAGAGCTTTCTGGAATTTTAAGTTACATGAAGTTGATAATTTAAAAGACAAAATTGATCTGTTTTCAATTTGATAGTAAATTTAATGACTTCTCTTTGTCAATATCAAGAATTCATCTTGCAGTTCTAACACGTATATATCATCTTTTGTATCAGAATTTTTCTGTTGCAATACACGAAACGGATTTTTAGATTTTTGCCCATGAAATATCACATATTGTGTTGTCAAAATAAGCCAAAATGAAGCAAAATAATTTTTTGCTAGCAAACGGTACATTATTAAAAAAATGCTCTGGCAAAATTGTGTATCGTGTGACTGTACACATCTCAAATTTTTTCAAAGCATTTAGTAAAAAAGTTTTTGAATTATTTGCAACAAGGGTTGCAATTTATGCTGTTTTTTCGACTTTAATAAATATTTTAAATCCTGAAATGGAACAGATATTGCAAAACCGTCACATAAAAATGCTGGAAATTATTTCTATTAAGTTGTCTATTTTTTACAAAACATAAGTTTCTATAATTTTGACTAGTTATCGCCTTAATTAAATTTTTTAAAGCCAATAATTAACCAAAATTGTAGAAACGTTTGTTAAAAAATAATAGGCAACATAGTACAAACAATTTCCAACATTCCTATATAACTATTTTGCGATAGCAGCTCCTTTTCAGGATTTCAAAAATTAAACTGGAAAAACCAGTACAAATAGGACCCATGGTCTTAACCCTCCATAGGTTTTGTACCTCACACACATTCACACACACACACACACATACATACACACATACTCTCGTACTCTACTAAGGAAGCCACATTATGGCTGATTAAATGTAGACTTGTCAAATGAAGCATTCTGTAACATGTGACAAGATACAGTTGGGGTCGTGTATCAGATAAAATAAATAGCATTCCAAATACTATGGTGATTAAATTAAAACCATAATTACATGAGCAAATCAGCAGCGTGCTCTAAATTTTACACTTTAAAATGAAAAAATAACGTACCTTTGTTTATTTATAGGCTATTTTTATTGCAATGTATTGTGCCGTTTGAGTCAATATTGAAACTGACTGAGAAGAGAGAAGATAATAATAAATAGGCTATTCTAGTGTTTAAGGTTTTTTGTTAGACCTATGTGATCAAAAAATGGCACCCTCAAAACTGGAACGGATGTAAGAATTGACATTTTGTTTAACTGTAAGGAGAACTAAAAAAAAAAAAAAAATAATAATTTTGTTAATTTCAGACTACATTGCGTGCCCGATTTGGTGACGAACCTTGGAAAACATTTGGCAACTCTGACGCTACCTACGCCTATCTTCGTACATCTCTTGTCATGTCCTCTCATCTTATAACAAGGGCCGAGACAGTTTTTATGTGAGTGGTACTACAGTCGTTGGCGAGATAAGAATACCCACATACATCCTCCCTCCCGCCTTACTTTTACAACCTCCAGTTGTGGCGCCCGCTCAGTTGACTTGAGGTAGGCAAGTGGGCTTCACATATCGTCGATAGCGACGGTACACATGAACTTAGATGTTATATGTATGAGTGTAGTTATCAAATTCGTAACAAATACAGTTTTAAATTTTAAACACGTTCATTACATTCATAAATATTGCTTTAGACCATTTCTAACGGTCTAAAAATGGAACTGTGCTATGTTCTAGGAAATGTTAGTTTTGTAGTGTGAGTTATCAAGCTCCTTTCTAACAAAGGAACTTTAATTGGAGCTTAGCTAAGTTTGTTTAAAAAAACTAAGTTGAACTGAGCACTTGCTTCAGAGGAGTTTCCCCAGCACAGTGATAAACATTTAGTAGGTGCCAAAGACAACTATGTAGAATATGTATGGGAAGGTTAGTAGCTAAAACTTACCGTTAAGACATCTGCTTTTATCCATTTTCTTATTAAAAAAAATATACCGCTAGTGGAAAAAAATAACACAAAAAATCTATAGGCACAAAACATTTTAGAATATTTTGTGCCTATAGATTTTTTGTGTTATTTTTTTTCACTAGCACACGTTGGTTCTATCCACACAACAGTAATGTTCTAAATGCCCCAATTCAGTGGATTATTTAAGTTATCAGAGTTATTTGTGTCATATATTTATTTTACCTAGTAACGCACATGTTTCACTCCTTACCTCGCGCAATATTAACACTTGAGATAGTCTAATGGCAATTAACAACACTGCGGTAGCAGCCAACTAGTTTATAATGTTGCTAAATTAATCCAGAATTTCTTCTTTACCTTGACAGGTTATGATGATATCAATTATTAATACTTTGCTAAGACGCACTAAATGTAAAAATTAATATATTTTCACACTTTTTTAACATGGAATGTGAGTAGGGAAATATAACGGACAGCAAAACATCCGACTTGGTTTCATGACATCCCACCGCTTTATTTGTCCTTGAGGTTGACCTTAAACTTGTTTTCTTCGATCGAAATTTCCGTTTCCCTTTAAATCAACTATAACTTCCCAAATTTCTCACAGAATTTGGCAAATTTTTTTAAAATTGTTAAAGTATCTATATTCTCCTGAGGACAACTCCATACCAGCATTGTACACTGGCTAGGCGAGTCACGTACCGTGACATTAAACACAGCCAGCGTGATAGATATTACCTTTAACGTTTTATCATAGTTTTCCAAATTTTATAAAAAAAATTGTCAAGAACATTTTTAATATTTAATTTTTGTTTTAAATATATTTTATGGGTAAACACAACCAACGAATAAAACTCTAGATAGAAATTTATGAATAATCAATTTTCACTTACATGCTGGCATGCAATGATGCATCCAACTATAAGTATAATTTATAAATATAAGTCATAAACTGTCAGATATTAAATAAATAAAAGGAAAATAATGTTTAATTATTATTTATTTACAAAAATATAATATTAGCATAAATACTGACTTATTTATAAACATTTTTGTGCTGATCCAAGAGACACTTCATTTCGATTGCATAAACAACCGAACGTAAACTCGTTATTACGCTGTTTTAATACATTCTTCACCAAGTGTACATTTGGAAACTTCCTAGGTCGATCATTTCTTCTGCGCAGTAACCTGCGAATTGTCGCATTTGTAAAATCTTCGAGATAGTAGTTTCTCGGCTCTGATTAGCGTTCATGCATCACACTCAATTGTTCTGATTGCCAGTTCGCAATGAAATGTTTTCCGGACATCCCAAATTATCTGGAAATTAGTATATGATCAACAAAATTAGTTTTAGTATTGTGGGGATTCCTTTCCTTTCCGGTAGACTATATAGAATGAATTAATAAATTATTTTATCACAACTTCGGGCTCTATGAGTGTAGTAGAGTGAATCGCACCATTATACTTACGCACTTGTTAAAAAAAAATGTTAAGAAATTGAATAGGTGTTATTTGTTATAAAGAGAAGACATATTTTGCTACGTAGATTAATGTTGAAACCCATTATAGTGTATATTCTGAGTTTTCTATATGCTGAATAATGATGGGATCCAAACTTTTTATCAGATGCTAGAATTTTACATGATACAATTATTTTCCCCAAGTTGTTTTGAGGATTTACTAGGATGCAGCCTTCATACAAAATGTCTTTCATGTCTTTTCAGAAGTCTGTTGCATTATTTTACATGACTGACTCGGCCTAGGAAAATGTACTATAAATATCAATGACGTTAACATGTAATTTAACTCCTTGTTCATTCTGTCATCTCGACAAGGTCTACCTGCAGCGAAGAGTTAACGCCTCGTGTTACAGTTGTTCATCAATGATAGTTACATTTAACGTCTGCATATGCAGTTCATGTGCTATTTTCTAATGATTCGTGGAGTGAAGGTACTTTGGTCACCACTTAACGTCTTGGTCTTTATCGCTGGTGAGGGTTGATATGAGGTGAGTATGGAGCAGCACCGAAATTAAGGGGCGGCGGAAATGGGAGATTCCGGAGAAAATCCGCCGACCAGTAGCATCGTCCAGCACGATTACTACATGCAAATATCCTGGGACCGACCTCGTCGGGAATCGAAACTGGGTCACCTTGGAGACGCGAATGCTCAAGCCAATGCGTCAAGTCCCCCCCCCCCCCAATGATTCGTACATAGAATATAACCTCCACCTGAGTTCTTCGATAGTTGAAATTACCTCGTTTGTTTGCTAGTAGCTCTCAACTCAAATCGGTGTTCACATGATTGTCGCTAACATGTAACAAATTAGTTTCGTCCAACGAAACAGCACCATCAAGTTAGCATTTTAATGGTGCAGTTGTTAAGTTATGTGTGTATATGTCTGGCAGAAGTAGACACAGTTTACATGAGCGTGTCGCCTCAATCATAAATACTCTCTAATGAAGTATGATTCTCGCAGGCAACATCGTGGAAAATAAACACAAGAGCCTCACTTCCTCTGTACTTGGCGGTACAACTTTCCGCTTTTTACTGCGTGTACAGTCGGCACCACGAACCTGTACAATTACACCCAGTCCCAGTCCTATTGTTTCTAGAACAATTTAGAGAACATGCACAAGGTACACATACTTGAATAAGTCCATTTGTTTCTTCGAGCAATCTTAGTATCGCATTTGTCTTGCCACGTGGACCTTCAATAGATGGACCTGACCTACAACAATTCATTTCAACATTTTCGACAAGTCGTCAAGCCAATATTCGCCAGCGGACTATTCGTCGGCTACGGTCATGTGTTTTTTTACAAGTAACTACTCTGATGATCTCCAGTTTATTTAAAAATTTTCAAAGTTGTAGCATAGCTCAGTTTTCTTAAAAATGTCTCGACGAGATAATGTCAACATTCGATTTGGGATGGCAATTCGAGCCTCACATTCCATGCTAAAAGTTCTCTGTGCGAGGGGCAGAATTAAAGAAAACTCTAGTGCATAGAATTATTGGAATCGTACAACTAGCACTGTGTGGTTTACACACAATGCAAAGTTCTGGGAACTAGTCACGAGGCCGATTACTGTTGGCACAGAGAGTCTACTGAATATGTAAATAGACGGACACCGTACATAGAGCACATATAGCTGTCTTCGGAGTCTCTTATTCGACTATGAAAGTAAATACGTCAACGACTTTCTGCACAGAAAAGTTCTTAATTTTATATTTGTACCAAACAGTAGGCACCCACTAAGAAGGGATTTTTCGAAATTTGAAAATTAATGGGGTGAAAAAGGATGACATGTGTTTTCTGTGATACTCGATAGCGCTTTCAACCCGTTACCATATTGAGGTGAGTTTTGCTTCAGAATGAAGCTTACGCATATATCTACAAAGAAGTTTCAGAATTTTTTGAAATTCAACTTCTAAGGGCATAAAAAAATTAAACGTGGTGTCAATTAATCCACTCTTTGTCGTCCTATTGATACGCATACCTCTTTGGACATGGACCTTTGTACACACATTTAATTTATTAAAAACTCCGATGACTTATCTTGGCGTAGTGCTGTAGAACACTGGTAGGTTGTTTGGGGTTCGAATCCCACGTAAAGCAAGACGACGAGAAACTGCTGTTATATCACGTACACATGTATTAGTGGCAGCTGACAGAAGAGTTAATTTTGTATTTGATGTATGAAATATAATAAGGGTTGCTTCCCATTGCGGCGTCGACACCCTCTAAGGGGTGAAAAGAGGTAAAATGTATTTTCCCGATATTCTAAATATCTCATAAATCTGTACTACTTTTTCTCTCAATGTTTGAAAATTTAATTGAATGCATAAAGCAAATTTAGTGCAAAATTTTTAATAACATATACATTAAATTGGTTGTATTTGAACACATAATTTATTTTTACTCTAGAACAAATATTACAACTTAAAAACCAAATAATTTGTACAGCAGGGGTATAATGGAATCTTAAGGGCGTTCAAGTGGGGAAAAATTCATAATTTTATATTTGTATAAAATAGTGTTAGTTTTGTAGACATTACTTCAGAGAACATTAATATCTAACGGAAAAAAATTAGCTCATCTAGTTTTCCCGTAATGTCACTTCAAAGTCAAAATTTGCATATTTTTACTTCATACAAAACTTGAAAACCAGTAAATATAAT
>PNEQ01110762.1:0-14988 GCA_003012365.1 Medauroidea extradentata
ACACCATGACACTTGGCAAACTACCTGTTATGCGTGGGAGAATAAATACGTCAATCACAAACTGTGGACCAATACTGCCAACTGGCACAACTGTAACTGAAGCACAAGACTTTGCTACATTTACCTGGGTATTTGATAAACCACTAATGGGCAAATGAGTTCTCTGACGACGTAAGCGGAGTTTCTGCATACAGTGTTCAGTAATGAAACTAGCCTGGCTAGCATTAGCCAACAAGGCCCTGACAACAAGTGTATTACCTGTTGCATCAAAGATTTCCACCAGAGCAGAAGACAACAGAATACAGTAGAACCCCGATTTTACATTCCCCTAAATTACACTTTTCCCTTATATACACCATTTTTTCTAGTTCCCATAATTTTCCCTATGTTAACAATGTATTATATTCCTGCCATTTACACTTAGTTGATACTTCCTTCCCCTGATATACACTTATTTTTTTGTGAAGCTAACAATATTTCTCCCTCTACTTACAAAGTAAATGTTGATATTGTGGAAGGATGAAATTTCAATAGAAAGAAACCTGTAGAATGTACCTATGTACGTGTACAAAAAGGTTTTAAAACAGATTTGCAATTTGATCAATGTTAATAGTATGAAATACACAATGTCTTAATCTATGCCCAGTAGCATGTCAATACCAAACAACATTTTTTGTTGAATTTTGATTATATTTTTCTTCAAAACACTTTATGAGGTTACACATTACATCTGTGGTGCAATAATGACTTGACATGTAAAAATGTTTATTAATAGATGTTTGGTTACAGTTTTTCTTGTTTCCCTCCATTTACACTTTCCCCTCATTTACACCATTTTTTATTTGTCCCTTAGAAAGTGTAATATAGAGGTTCTACTGTAGTGTGATTTGATCTAGCAACAGCTGGCGTGACTGAAGATACTGCGGACAGTGTTTCTCCCAGAGACGACTGACCAGCATCTGTCTCTTCTTGTACCACTTTGCCATCTGCATGATCATGTTCAAAGTGCAATAAGGTATGATGCTTGTCCCCACATTTCCGACACAAGGATGTGGACGGGCAATTTTTGGAAAGGTGTCTGTTCCCAAGGCAATTTAGGCACAACTTCTCCTTCTTTACAACAACGAACCGCTCTTGTGGATTCAAGTCATGGAAGTCTGAACACTGGTACAATGAATACGCTGCACTGCACATACAACAAGGCTGTGAAGAAGTGAGTAGTGTGTTTGTACAAATTTTTGGTCGAGTCTGAGGTTTTTATTTAAAGGAATGTGTACCTAAAGTTTTCATCCGAGATGCACCACATCCTGTGCCCTACAGTGTTTTTCAAGGAATGTACAGGAGGAGGTTATGTTTGGGAATTCTTGACCTAACGTCATTTCCCATTCTACTTGACGCTTGGAGTCCAGGCGCTTGCTCAGTGACGGAAGTAGGATCATGTCCCAATGGTTCACTGGGGCCCCCAATGCCTTAAGTGCGGAGATATTCTCGGAGATGATGGTCAACAGCCGCCGGAGTGAGCTCGGTGTGTCTACTGAAGCTGCAGGTGCTTGCAGTAGAGCCTCAACATGTGCCGACACAACTAAGCGCTTGTTCTCGTACCGTTCCAAACGCAAGTCCCACGCCACTTTGAAATTAGCCTCGGACAGCGGCAATGATGACTGAATCATCCTAAGTGGATCCCCAGTGAGTGCACCCTTAAGTTAGGCCAACTTTTCCACGGATGACAGAGCGGTGTTAACCGCGACCAAGGTAATAAATAAATTTGAGAAATTAGACCAATGTTGCAGAGTGCCGTCAAAATTCGGAAGCATGATTTTCGGTAATGCAATGTTTGACTCACGGGCCTCTGAAGCGACGCCCTCAGACCCGGCAGATACTCCAGGCTTGATGTTTAGTGTGTCGACGGCGGCCATGTCGGTGTAATACTGTTCTTCGAAGTCTCTCATACGTTGCTGGTGATCTTCACTGTTGAAATTCTTCCTTTTGTCTAACGTCCCTTCAACAGTGATAAAATCAGCTTCATAGAAGCGCTTCACGTCAACTAAGTCACGCACGCTGGCTAGAAGTAACGGGACTTTGGTCGCGTCACTCGCCGCCGCCTTAGCCAAGCCACACGCACATTTCAGGCGTCCCTCCGCTAGCTGCAGTCGCAAAACCACTGCCTTCATATCACTCATGATCAAGAGCTAGGCGACACACTAATAACCTTAAATCTTGCTGAGGCCTACGTGAGGAGACGGTGTCTGAAACACGAACTAATCAAATCCGCGCACACGAAATATGACTTAAGAAATGTCACACTGTCACTTCAACGAATATAACATTGAGTCAAAGCAAAGTTGGCTCAACATAAGAAAAACAATACTCGCGCACGTGAACGCCACGAGTCATAGTCTCAACGAAACAAACGACGCAAACCACCAGAACAATCCAGCCGAGATGGACCAAAAATGTTAACGCACAATTATTTCATGGACTGTATACAACTAATACAATTAACGGTAACGGATGCCACATTTTTATAGCGATATACAGTGAGGCTGCCTGAACGCACTACTCACCGCCATGTTTGATCTTTTGAGATGATGGCCTCCTCCCGGAAACCCAAGGCTGCCAACCGCTGGCAGATGATGAGGAAGAGCTGCTGCCAACTCAAACTGGTGAATTGCTCAAAGTTGGAAGTGCTCACCGGGATTGTTCGAAATGCACTATTTAATGATTTAGTCTCAACGAAATTTACAAATACCCAAAATTATACACTATGTACAGTCAGAACAGCTGCCAATTGCGACACACACCCCGAGACGATTTCGGAATTCGTCCGTGACCCGCTGGTTCATGTGCGCAAGAGAAACAGAAAGGAAAACGATAACAGAATGGGTAAACAGCATTTATCATAGCCAAGGTCGTGGGGTGGTGAGTGGAGAGGGAGGAAGGTTGTAAACACATCGATAGAGCACAGTGTATGGCAGGACAGTCGGCAACATGCCGTGGACAGGTGTGTTCCACGCTTACATTGTCAAAATGTTCTTTCGAAACAATGACTCTTCCATTGCGACACAACGAGCCTTCCCAAGACACTTCAACATTCGGCCAAATGGGGCGGTGCCAAATCGGAAAACAATTCGCCACTGGGTTGGTGTCAACATTGAAGAGCAAGTGTCCAGGGCAGCCTCGGACAACACGGACACCTGCAAAACATCCAAGCTGTGAGGACATCAATTGGTCAGTCGCTGAGACCGTCAGCATGTAAACATGCTATGGCTCTGGGCATGTCCAACACATCAGGGCGACTAATTCTGCATAAAGAGCTGTGCATGGACCCTTACAAAATTATGCTCATCGTGGCTGCGTTCCGATGTCGCCTAGCAGTGTGTGTCGCAAATGGCATTCACCACCTTGCAGATATCATTTTCAAAACCACGTAAAAAAACATTTTGAGTTACCCGATCATGTGCAATGTTGATATCTTGTGTATCTGTGTACGTTGTAGCATAAAAATATTTCAAATTGGGTATACGTTTTTGGCTCATCCTGTAGGTAGACTTTGAACTTTAGATGCAGCTACGATAGCTGCTGCAATCATCTTGGTAATACAGTATGTGCTATATCAAAAAGGTATACTACAGCATTATCGATTGGCTTTGTGTGTACAATATACGTTGATAAATGAATACATCTGCGTTAAGTATATCTATGGCGACGAATGTGAGATTTTAACTCGCATCATGACACTACACGTGAAATGAAAAGACGTGGCTTAGTTTGTCTAATGTCGGAAATAATATCAGTAAATGTAGTTTTCCCCATTTATTCGTTTTAATCTTTAAATATCTGTTAAAATAGGTCAAATATACTGTATATAGTCTTTATAACCGCTGGTAAAAATATTTGGTGTTAAAAAAATTTTTTTCACCGTAGCTAAAATGTATCATCTGCGAATTCAAGACGAAGTACGAGATTCAGACAGCTTCTGAGGGACAAAAATAATGCCTTGTACGCAGATAAATATGATATGCTCCAGCCATCCCTGACTCGGCAGCAGAGATTACCAACCTCCTCATGCAGTCGAGGGCTCGCTGTAACTCGTGCTCGGCTAAGTCATACTCAGACAGCAGGATGTGACACTGCTCTAATGTCACAGACATCCCTGTCCTGTCCTTGGCACTCTTGCAGCTTGTGAAGCGAAGACCTGCACAAACAATGCTGCCCTGTCACCATCTCAATGCACTAGCATACTGCTGCATCACAGGAGAGATATGGCAAGGTATCAAGTACACATTTGTAGTCGAGCCTAAAGCTCATCGACATCAAGGTCACAGGAGATGGAATAAGTTGCTCACGCAGAGAGAAAAATGAAAGAAAGCAGACACGACACACATCAAAGAATCATTCCAGCTTTTGACTGGCGAGCATGAATACATACACTGACAGGTTTCGCGAAAAATAAAATATCCTTCACCTGGTAACACGGTGAATAGATACGAGATATAATTAACAAAACGTATTTTCTATTCTCCTTCAGACTGCTAGTAGCAGTAGTAACTACCTTTCATTCGCCTGCAGATCTGTGCTGAGAGGTGTAGAACATCTACGTTCTTGTTCTGCCTGGAGTGGACAGACGTCTTGAGATTGTCAACTAGGTCAGCCAGAGATGGCTGCAGTAGTCCGCACGTTGGCCCTGCATGCCATTACATACATTTAATACTCTTGCATTATATTTATTCTATATCAAGTACATGTGAAGCATTTAATTATTTATATTGCTGATTTCGTATTTCAAGTTTAACTAGCACAAAGGCAAATGAAATGTGGTATCAAATAAAACAAAACTAAAAATAACCAACGTAAAACCCTTAAAACAATGACTCATTTCTTTTCTCTTTAAGGAATCTTTTAACACAAAAAATTGGAGTTTTACACAACAGATTTTGAAAGCAATTCAAGGGTTCTGAAATAAAAATTTATTAACTATATAGACAAATTCACAACATCGCCTTGATCTGAAGACAAATTTAAGTTAAAGGATATAGTACACATTTTTCGCAATCAAAAAGAAAATTTTTAGAATGATGACGGAGGAGAAAAAAAAAACTAGAATTACATACAGTATGTCCCCGAAAGATTCCAGTGCTCTTTATTTTTATTAAAACTATGTACATAAATTGTCAAATGTACGGTAGATTTGTGTTTTATTTGTGCTACATAGCATAAACTACTCACACGTCGCCCTATATTATCATACGCTGCAACAAATGCTTCCTGCCCTCCACGCGATGATGCAATACTACCCGTCTGCCCGCATCACTAGAGCGACAAAGCCATATCTCCCTGCATTAGTCGCTGTGATGACATTGTGTTGGGCCAAGTTAGGCCGGGATTAAAGTGCCTTCACGTTCACTTTGCTTTAACTTTCACGTAAGCACGAAACACCTTAACAAGCGCTTTGAACGGGCCCTATTACGATCACACATCATATTTACGTTCACTTTCACGTAGTGAAAAGCTTGTCGATGTAAAGCTTTTAAGTTAAAGTGATACGTGACGTTATACCACATAATCGCCTGGGCCAATCACATTTCGGAGGAGTTAATATCTGCTATTGTGTCATGATATCTTTGACTATTAATTTCAAGGCTCTCTCACGACGTTTTTCATTGCCTGCTTTCAGCTTACGTGAAGAATTGTAATATGGCACCTCAATTGATTACGTATTACGTTCACATGAACATGTTAAAGTTGTAAGAGATACGTGAACGTGAAGTCCTCATAATCCCGGCCTTATAAATGTGCCACTGTATCAGTTAACATTATTGTGCTTTAAACTTGCTTCAGTACAGTATCAGCTCACTGCAATTAATGCTTTTCACTTTACGAAATGGCTTCAAAACAGTCAAGTTTATCTTTGAAGTTCGTTATTTAAAAAAATAACAGAACACCTGTCTCGTTAGCCACGAAAATGGAAGTTTGGCGATGTTTTGATCTAGGCGAGAGGGCAGTTGACTTAGTAAAATGTTAGCACTACCGCCTACCACAGTTCGTACAATTCGAGTAAACGCAGACAAAATTGGACGACATTAAGCAGAAAGGAACCACTAACAAATTAATTAATTCGGAGATGATCATGCCAAGTAGAAGACGAAGGTCCGAAGTAGGTCTTAGAAAATGAAGTACTAAACACAACATTTTAAGAAAAATTCTAGGAAAAAATGGTTAATACAAGGCTTAGATACACATAGGAAACCTAGACCTTGAATATCTCAGTTCCAGTTAGCTGCGGATTGGTTCCTTTCTGCTTAATGCCGTCCAATTAAGAGTAGCTTGCAAAACATGTCATCTGTCAGTGCTACAAAGACTAGTTACGTCATAATGCAATGGAGAAGATGCTCGCCATGTCAATGGAAACACAGAACTAGCATAATTGTCCAGTAAATTTAGCACTAATTCAAAACAAAGCATTATTTATTTTTTACAGTGAGGTAATACAAAATGTTGAAGGCACTTCAACAGTCAAGAATGAAGTGTTTACTGCCAGCCGCAAATGGTTTCAGCGATTTAAGGCCAGGTATAGTTATAAAAATAAAAATTACAGGCGAGGCAGCAAGTTCCGACACCAGCGCCGCAAAGGAATTTATTCTGAAACTTTAGAAGATTATTGAAGAAGGTGGCGACACGCCCAAGCAAGTTTTCAATGCAGATGAAACCGGACTTCTCTGGGGAAAAAATGCCGGGGAGAACCGATATCGCTATAGAAGAAAGAACTACACCTGGTTTTAAAGCTAAAGCTGCAAAGGATTGTGTGACGGTCTTACTGGCAGCAAACACAGCTGGCGATTGCAACTGAAAAAAAAGTGATATGTAATATCGCATGGCGGCACGTCTGTAGGCTGTGGGCGGCAGGCTTGACTCATTTTGTGTCGTTTATATTTACGTCGCTGTTTTCAGAAACGTAACACCGACGTAAGCCGAGGACTTACTCTACAATGTTTTCATGAGGGTAACCAAAAAAAAAAATCTGAAAGCCTTACTTAAAAATTTACTACCAAGGTTTTTCTAGGTGTGAGCTCATGTCTCTACCCACTTGTATGTTTTGCAATAACTCTCCGCGTTCACCAACTCCCTTCAACCAGAGTCCAACCTAAGATAATACTAATACACATTACTTTACCTACAGCTAAAATGTATTGTTTTGATAACAGAAAAACTCCCTACATTCTCGTGTGTTGCAATCACAAGGGGCTTTGTTACAGTTTTACCAGGAAACAAGAAGTACCTCTGTGCCCCGGGGGATCAGACGGCATGTGCGAGTCCAGCTTGCGGAACCGGTGGTAGTACTCGTTCAGCCGCTCATAGTTGTCAAGGTTGCTCTTCTCTTGGGGCCGTGTGTTCCCCAGGCTCTCGGCCAGTGTCGCCATCTCATTGATGCCCACGTTGAAGAACACCGGGGTGATGTGGAAAGACACAGTGCTTGATGAGGTCAGGGGGAGTAGAGAGTGGATGGCGTCTGACACCGGCAGCAAGACTGTGAGTGCCTCACGGGATCCGCACACGCGGGGTGACAGGTCAGGAGGTGAGGAAGGTGACCTGTGAGCACAACCTCTCCTGTACAGCGTTTCGCTTCACTTCTGTACTGTACACATGCAGTGCTGTTTTACAATTACAGTCAAACATGAAGGGACCTAAGTTTTTGCATTTTGTAATAATGAGGTATATACTAACAGGTGTTCGCGAAAACTTGAAAAAGTCTGTAAATATTTTTTCACGCTGTTTCTCATCCATATTCCAACATTTTTATCACTAACACAGTTTATTTTGACCAGTGAACTTAGTATTACACTGCTTTATAAAAAAGAAAATTATAATTGAGCATTAAAGTTGATATTTTCTCATCTCATTCCAAGTGGAAAGAAAACCACTTTGTATTAATGAGAATTTTGCATTAGCAAGGTTTATATAAATGAGGTTCCACTGTATTACTGCAGTACTGGACATATTTACGATACAGTTTATTGAACGGCACCTACATACAACGTTTTTAAATTATGACGTTAGATAGATTATAGGATGTACAGATAGATGATGAAAGCTGAGGGATGACGAATGATGAAAGAAAGACTAACGAGGACTGCAACTTAAAAATGTTATCTTTATGAACTAATGATAAATCCAGACTCAGAAAAAATATACTGTACATTGTAGGAGCATTTTCCAATGAACATTTCAATTTCTATTTGAAAAATCTTAGGTCACATGCACTACTGGTAATTCTTTACAGTATCACAAGAAAGTTATACCTTAAATCACAAATTAACAACTGAAAAAAAAAAATTAATTTTCAATAAATTCTTTATTGGGCACCTAAAATTTCTAGGTTCCCTTTCCTTTTGTTTCTGTTATGTAGACTGGTGAAGCATACACACCTGTTGTTTTTGGCATTGCAGCGAACAAGCGTGAAGGTGACTGTGGCAAGATCCTCCACGGCCACCGTCATGTCCCCCCACATGTCTATCTCGTCCCCGTAGTAGCTGAGCAGGCCCTCGAAGGACACCAGCGGACCCAGCACTGCCAGAACTGATAAGAAGGCATGGTCCGGCTTCTGACACCACAGCTTGGCCATCAGACCCGTCACTAAAGACGTGAGCTGCACATTCAAGAACAAACTCCCCTAACAACAGCCACATGTGTACCTTCAACATGTTTCTTCACCTGCTACGGTACTGCAGCTGGTTGAGATACGAGCAAGACAACAGAAACTCAAACTACACAATAAATGCCTCATTTAAGAAAGTAATCAATGAATTGCATGGCTATTTTAAACAAATGGATACAGTTCAAAAATGGATTGAAAAATGTACAGATACACTGTATTCATCAGCACTGAAGAGAGTAGTCTTTAAGTTCAGCAGCCAAGGTATGCAATGGCATTTGAGAGAATAAATATGTTGTTTTATTTTTATCTTTGTACAAGTTTACAGGCCCACACCTGTGAGTTCTTCTGCCCTGCCAGGTTTGTTCTTACGATGTAAATACAATACGCAGTAGTAGCCAAGCAGTCTGTTTTACACTTTCAACTGAATAAAAAAAAGAAACACATGTTTCTCGCCTTCTGTCAGAGACACTATGCGAGTGTCAAAAGGCCAGAGTGAAGGGCCACCTGCTCAACTAGCGAGACAGGCCTATCACCCTCCCGTCAGAGAAATGGATGAGGTGAGATGAATGTGGAGCAGTGACGGAATGAGAAAGGTGGGATAAACATGAGTTCTCGAGAAAATTCGCTGGCCAACAGCAACTTCCATCACATTTCCCATGTGCGAAAAATCATGGCTAGGAACCAATGGGGATTGAACCCAGATCATCTATGTGCGTGGGGTGAGGTGTAGCCGCTTGACCACTGTGATCACCTTGTATATTTAACCGTATAGAGTCTGACAAATATTTAATGATGTGTGGAGTAAAAGTTTCTACTTATTTACAATCACAAATCATGTCCTCTCTAATATAAATTCTGTAACTCTGAAAGATATATACTGTACCTCCCAATGACAAACCTTCCCCTTTCCCTCGAAGATAATTCAGGCACCTCCTCAAGACTAATCCTGCGGCTCTACACAAAAAATTGTTGACCTCCAAGCTGCAGCCTACAACTTGCATGGTAAAAACAATGGATTCTCTATCTATAGTTTCTCACGGTACTGATAAAAAATTTCAATACACGAGGGATTTCAATGGATTTGGTCTTTAAAATGCTTTAAATGGGCCCCAGAATGTGTTCCATGGATGCAGATAATTTAATCCATTAGGTTTCAATACATAGAAAATCAACTGTACTGCATCTCCTAGAAATACATCCTGTACCTCCAAAATAATAACCATACACATCCCCAAGGTACAATACAAACCTGATTTCACGAACTAGGACTAGGAAATAACAAAAACAATGATTAAGCAAAAATGGTTTTCCAGAATCTTCAAAAATGTCCCAAAAATTTACAAATAATTGAATATGGTTACTAAAAGAAGATATGAATTATGTAAACAATAAACATAATAAAAAATATTTTTACTGACTGTGAAGTACACTTATTTCCTTATACAAGTACTGTACTATACGTACTTTTCAAAGTTATTGAAAAATAAACTGTATCCGTTTGAATCTCTGGACATAGTAGGAACTACTGGCTCATTGCGAAACTGAGTCAAATGTGTAATACTGAATAATGAAATTAATCAATAAATAATTATATAATTAAACAGTAAATAGGTGAGTGCGCATGGCCGTGCCAGCCTATTGATATACACCTCACGTTACCCAGGTTGTACCTTTTGTCCTGTGTGTCCTTGAACATTGAATACTGCCACGTTTTGTACAGCTGATTAGAATCCAAATTTATCTACACCAATAATATGGAATTGAACCATTAAAGTCATTAAAAATTCCCATTGTTGGGCAAAATTAAAAGTGTTGCTGCAATGCTGAAAGAAAGTGTGCCTAGATCCTCATGATATGGCGACCTTGGCAGATGAACCTATGTCAGGGAAAGTGTGATAGTGAACAATACAGAAACTAAAATGGAGGCCATGTTTCACTGCTACATCACAATACAAATCTGTGGAGTACTCTCTAAAGGGAAATTCTATTACCGAGTGCAGCGTGTTTAGGGTCCTGTGTTTAATTTCAGTTGTTTACCATGATAAAACTAGCGCATCTCTAAGAAATATATGTAAGTATTTTAACATGCAGACTTTCAAGAATAAAATTACTGTTGCCAAAGTATATACCGTACTGTACAATGTCTCACCAACACTAAGCAAAAAGCTAGAGTGCAAAGTATTCATAGCAATTGATACTGGTAATGTTTGATAAACTTGACAGCAATTTTTTTTATTTTCAGATGAACAGAGAAGGTAGCAAAGATGGTGGCATTAGTCATCACTTTTCATGTATGTCGATGTTGCAGCGTTGCATAACTCGCAAATGTGTATGCTTTACATGTGTTACAGTCAAGGTTTTTTAAATTAATTTAGCAGATTTTTTCCCACAGCTGTTGCCTATCAATTAATGGTAACAACAGCACGTTATTGTTGCATGCTAACAAACATATTTTTGATAATCTTAAGTTGTTAAGAAAAATGTCACTGTAAGAAATCAGATTTTAAGAGTTCTATTGGCAGCATTAAAAATGTAAAGTCAAAATTTAAAGAAATGGAGAAGACTATAAAATTTTATTAATCAGGACTCGCGAAATTTGGCATAATTTTACGTTTTCCGCGAATTTCAGCATAATTTCGTTAAAAGCGATGTTTCATGCGAATTCAGACGCCTTGGCGGTTGTTTTGTTGCAAATCAGTTGAGGCACAATCTTCTAAATGTGTACGTTTTCCTTTCAGATATTTCTGATTTTGTTTAATTACTGTTTCTCTGTAATTATTTTAGTCCATGTGTGCCGTTTTAATAAATTATAACCATTTCAACTAATATTTAAAAGGTTTAAATAATGGATAGACTGAAAAATATGTTTATTCACACATTCAACCGTGAAAACAGGTTGTTTAAATTTTACTTTTACCTATCGGTAGTAATAGATATAGTAGCACAAATGTACTCATTCCTCAACGTCGTGGCGTATCAACTCACGCACGGCCATGGTCACACAGTACCGCTATCTCGATATATCGACAAAATGGCGGCCGAGCAACGGTAGTGGCAGGAAAAGTTCGATGTCTACAACCGAGTTGCAATATATATCTCTATGACTTAACATACAAGTTAATGTTTTGTTTCGACGCTTTCGGAGATTATTTTGATTTTCGTAAATGAAATAATTGAAAAACTTTACTGGACAAATCCTTACGTAAACAGCGAGATCACGAAGTTGCTCTGTGTCGTTAAGGGTAGGAACACAAATTTAAATGGCTAAAACGTGGAGAAACATAAATCTTTAGCTATTCCATCAGTAAATAAATACCAAACAGTTGGTCTGTTTGGGTAAGTATGCTGAACAAATTAACTTAATTGAACCAAATATTTCTTGTAATAAAACATTTTAATTTATACATGTGCTACATTAACTGTTGGATATATTAAAAATTATAAAAATTCTGGTAAATAGTTTCAACAAAAAGGAGGATATTTATGTAGTCTGGTAATGAGAAAAATAAATCAATTTTAATTTGCACAATTGAGTCAAATAGCAGGCATACTTTGTAAACATCAAAAATTAATGATAATAAGGCAAAATCAAAACATTTTGGTCAAATATAATTATTTTTACAATATTACACAAATTTTTTTACAGCTTGAATTTTTTTTACTGCTTTTGTCTAGTTTTTACGCTGCTACAAAGGTTGTAACACCAAATTTTTGAACCGCTTTTAACATTTTTAAACACCGATATTTAGCAAATTTTATTCACAGTTTTTAGGGGTCCCTATCTATTATGTAAGGAGCTGTAACTTACCGCCTGAGAAAAGCAAACATCCCGCCTGTAGCGTACATTACAGGCCCGCTGCGCTGCTCTGCTGTCCTCCTGCACTCTGAACACACTGTGCGTGAGACGCGCTGTCTTAAGCAAGCCATCCATAGCATGGCGCAGCTTGCGCATGCTGGGCCGCAGTTCGCAAGTCCAGTCCGCTATGGACGCAAAGTCCAAGCCCTCGGTGAACTTGTTCCGCTGCACCGCAGAGCCGTTACGAGCCACCGCGCTGTTTACGGCCCTCTGCACAGAGTCCACTGCCTTGTCCAGGACCTCGTCGCTGCTCATGTCCGCGGTAAGGATCACATCGTCTGACTGCGAGCTCTCCCGCTTTCCCCGTAGGGGCTGTATCGTGACGACTGCCTTGCAGTCATCCCTCGCACTGCACAGACCGCTCCTGAAACTACGGGAGCGCAACCGTACTGCGGGGCTGCCACACCTGCCGCACAGGAACTTAACTTTGCTCACTAGGCACATGACGCTCGCCTCGATATTCAACTGTATCAGATCCCAAGGTTCAGGCTCATCCGTTGGCTTGTAATAGTTTGCCGAGGGAGAGCTGCACATCACTTGTGTATCCAGAAACCTCCGCCCCAGATCATAGTCCAACTCTTTTGATAAGACGTTGTTGTTCGACAAAGCTGCCACGACTGGATCATCTTCATTGTTATTTAATGTGTTGTCTTTAACATTAGTGTTATCTTCGTTGCCCTTCCAGTCTTCCTCTGCTTCTGGAAATATCACAAACTGATTGTCGTGTTTAGGAGATTCTTTATTTTCTTGTCGCTCACTGTCGAGATGCCTCAATGAACCCATGTCATTTATCCTGTTTTGGTCCACCACTGGAAGGCTCCAGAAGTTTTGGGTGCACCAAGGAGTGTCCGGAGTCGCCAGATCATCCAGATCTGGGGACTTGAACTCAAAGTTTAACTGCTGGGTTATGCGTTTGAAAGGGGACATAGTCGGCATCTGGCCAGACCCCACGTCCACGATGTCGTCTATAAGCGTCTGAGCTACTTTGTGCTCATCCACGAACAGCAGGGCTTCCTCAACTAGTCCAGGGTCCCAGAGACTCAACAGGATTCGAGTCTGCAGCATAGAAAATACACCATAATACAGGTTAATTTTCAAGTACACAGTATTAATAGAGTTCGTAAATGACTAGTTTATTACAAAACGACCAAAATTAGTTCTGTTCAAATCAGGTAAGGTTTACATAAATTCAAATCAACTTACAGTAGAACCCCTTTTTTTACATTCCCACATTTTACATTTTCCCTTATTTAACATCTGTCTTCTCAGGTTCCTTGCAAATCTCACACAGCAAAACTTTCCCTCTTTTTACACTTTCCTGCATTTTACACCAGTTTTTAGCAGGTCCCTTCAGTGGTGTAAAAAAAGGTTTCACTGTATATGATTGTGAGGGAAGTCAAAGGTTTTTAGAGATTCGCATGACTTTCTTGTTATACGTACTACTCAGTAGGAACTTTCATGCAAACATTCAGCGTAACAACACTATCACAAAGATTCAGAACTCTTGCAAGCCACCAGTCATAAGATAATGAGAATTTTTGAATTCAACAGATATCCACAACATTGGTTTACTGACTATAGTGTGAAATCAAAGTACTTGTTAGACATTAACAGTGTATAGCAGTAACTCACTTTGGAGATCATATCCTCACAGATCGGTAACATTCCAGCAGTCTGTTTTTCCTTCGCCAACTTCATTAACGCTCGCATCCCATCCACAACCTCGCGCCTCAGCTGCTTGATAGCCTGAATGTCACAGAACACTCACTACAGAACACTAAACTTATAGTTACTTCTTGATATTAGGTCACATTTTAAGTTACACTATCAGCAGAAATATTCAAGAAATTTATGAGACATGAGACACTACTGCTACATTAGAGGTCTTTTAATCAAACCAATTCAGTCAACAAGCATTCTGGTAAAAAAAAAAGCTACTTTAAATACCATATATAACATTGTTTTAATCAACATAAACATGGCATTAAACAAGAACAATTTACATACAGTAGAATCCCATAAAAGTGAGCACAGTAATAGTGAGAACTTAGATGTTAAAAAGTCTTTCCAAGGAACCATCTAAAAATTGCAAAAATTTTCTATGCAAAATTATGATTTTATCAGACAAAACATGTATAGTAACACCATGTGATGTGGGCTTGTGGCCAGTTTCACGACCAAGTGAGGCAAGCTTTTATCGGTTTTGTACTGTAGTGTGGCGGTACTGTTTCTCTCATATACACTCCACGCTGCGATGTACGAAATATGGTGGCACTCACTCGTACCAAGCCATAATTCTTACCAAGCTTTAACTGACCACGGCATCACGTGTGGTAGAGAGGGAGCTCTTATCTCAGGGTATTACATGGCATCGAAGGCGTGAAAGAGCAGCACGAAAATTATTAAAAAGTCAATCTTAGGCAAAAGAGACTTTTACTACCGCGCAAATTCATACATACAACACAAAAAAAAAAAAAAA
>PNEQ01110763.1:0-14986 GCA_003012365.1 Medauroidea extradentata
TGAGCAACTGTCATCTAGCATGGTGTATGGTCTCCTCAAACGAACCAATACTGCTGCATTCTTGCGTGGCATGGACTATATAAATGACACGCCACTTGAGCAACTGTCCTCTAGCATGGTGTATCGTCTCCTCAAACGAACCAATACTGCTGCATACTTGCGTGGCATGGACTATATAAATGACACGCCACTTGAGCAACTGTCCTCTAGCATGGTGTATGGTCTCCTCAAACGAACCAATACTGCTGCATACTTGCGTGGCATGGACTATATAAATGGATAAATAAATATTGTATGAGGATGACATCCGAGTACCGGGATATCGCACCCCGAATGCAGATTTTATTAATGGGCTCTTGTAGGCAATATATGTACTACGAAGAATGGCATGAAATGAAGTCTTATAATGGAGAGGGGCCGGAATGAGAGTGGGTGGAGGAAGTGGCAGATCTCCGAGAATACTCGCCGGCCAGCGACATCGTCCTGCACGATTCCCACATGCGGAAATTCGGGAACCGACCCCTCCGAGGACCGAACCAGGATCGCCCAGGGTCTGACCACTCGAACCCCGTGGTTCAAACGAAATCGACAAAGTTACTCTCACGTGTTCAATCATATTTAAGTCTGGCAAGTTAGATTACCACGACAACCAACATGTCGTACACCAACCCACGTACGTGACGACGTACACTATCATACATGTAAAGGATGACTCACCAATGGCACCAGCGTACGATACCTCCGCATTGGCTTTATCTGACCGTCTAATTAAATTTTACCTATCCCTTAATGAGTCTGATAAGTGTGCATAGAGATACACATATACCCCTTTACATGTCCGCTGCATTTAGAGGGTAAGCAATGTACAACAGACGGTTGGAATGTAAACACAAAATACCTCATTTGTACTCATCTGAATAACTTTGATATTTATGATCAGTACACTCTAAATCTGAATTAGTGAATATTCACTAATTCACGTCGATGCATGGAGCAGTTTCAACAAATTGAATCAGTGAGAAACCACTGCGAAATTGGTGACTATTCACTGATTCCGATAAAGAGTGCCAACATTCCATAAGTTAATTAGTGAACGCCCACAAATTTTCTAGTAATTTTTCACCGATTCAGGAAGTGAAAATTGTTCTTTGAAAACCACTGGAAAAAACTGTGAGTATTCACTGATTCAATTGTGATATGTTGGCACTCTTACAGGAAATCAGCGAATATTCAATAATTAAAATGTGACTATATTTACTGATTCAAATTGTTGAAACTGCTCCATCCATCAGTGTGAAACAGTGAATATTCACTAATTCAGATTTAGAGTGTAGAGCCACGATTTTGTCACGAAATTCAGAGCAAGATAATTATGGCACTATGCGTCTATGAACTACCAGTAGAACCCTAAGACAAGTGGCAGTTAAAATATCCAATCGCTGACCATGAAGCAGAGCTACAGATGTGCACATATGATATTGAAACCAATTGATAAAATATCTTTTCGCCATAAAATCGTGGCTCTAATAATCAGTTATTGTAATAATCCTGCCATAAATCTATTTTTAAAAATCCATTCTTCACAGCCGTGATGATTGGGCATGTAGTAGTAGAGTTTTTAATTTAGTACGTATCCTCCGATTAAGCTGCCAGATAGGCTACATTTATGTTAACTCACTTTAAAACGTTATGCGAAAGACATTGCCGGTACGTGATCAATATCATACGTTATGTATATTTTTTTAAATTTTGCTGTTTCCTAGTGCATTAAATTATTTATAGTGTATTTAATTGAATACCCATTTATGTCTTAAATACCCTCTACACCCTTATACGAGATAGTTTCTTTAGTGTCAACCTTTTTCCGGCTACATATTCTGCACGCACGAAACTTGCGCCACTAACCTTGTATATGTCGTCCGGAATAAGCGAGCACTAAAAATTTAACCATTGAAAAATATCACTAGCCGTTACTGCATATAATTCAATATTAACTATAGTTCCCTTACTTCTTGTATGGTTGGCAGCACAATTACGTAATATAGTTCCGTGTATTTTCTTATTAGAATGCAACAATGCTGAAACAAAAGCAACCGAAATCAACATAATTGTGATCTATATAATTAATAAATTTGTTTTGTTTTATCAAACTGTGTAAATTCCTACTGTCCGAACATCTTACACCCGCGAACATCAAGTGACGTGTCCAGAAACATGTCCCGTAGTTAGCCGTTACGCGCGGAAAGATACGAATTTGCTGAAAATAGAACTTTAGCAGGGTTTTTATGAGTGCTCAATTTATCCGGAACCGCTTATAGAATGTGAAAATTCTTAGCCATATGCGACGTTCTTCCTACACTACACCGTAATTTATCATCGATAGTACATAATTTCGTAATTTCCTCATCACATTTCATATCATTTACGCAGGCGTGGTAATTACCGTAAGCTTCACAAAGTATATAACTGGTAAGCATTATTTGAGAGCCGAGATGCCACGTGATTTCCTAACCCCATCAGGGTAGGTCATCATCCACTAATCTCCGCGTGGAGCTGAAGATGCAACACGCCGACGGATTTAATCATAAACCTTCCGCATCACGACATTGCGAACCAGATGCAAGACATGCCTACATATTATATTGCTGGTACCATACGACGAGTTTGCTTTTGAGTTATAAATTTTATTATTTTTATTATCCAGCATCGAGACAAGCGTATGGAACAAAACAACAATTGTCACCGTGTACAAAATTGGTTACATCTTTTGAAAGTATATTGTCACATACATGTGAGCGCAGAAATACGCTTGCGTTTAAATTGTTCTGTAGTCATAGCTCACTAGTCTGTCTCGAATTAGTGTAGTATTTTTATAGAATCGTGCAAGACATTGCTTTGATGTTAATATCGTATGTAACAGTTACAAACTATCCCAACACTACCGAATATGCATACCTTATGTGCATGCCTGTACGTTCACCCGTCTATTCACAGACGTTAACGTAATCTACTGAACATAACCTCTCCCTACACCAAATGTCATCTGAGTCTGACGTCGAATACAGGAACGTGAAATGTCAGTTCCTGTCACCAACCGAACCGGACCTGTCACCAGCCCAACGGACAACGTCATCGGATATGCTGGGGGTGTAAGGGGGGATCCCCACCTCCGGTGTCCTTACAGTGCGTCCCCTAAGGCATTGTCACCGCGGTGATCGATTATCGATGTCGATATATCGCAGTGTCGCAGCTGAGAATCGCCCCACTTCGCTGCCCTTGACATTCCCGGAGACGAACCTGCGATCCATCACGACTGACAGCTTAATTAACAAACGCGGCGCTCAAACGCCCCGGCAGCGAGAAGTCGTCAATCAATTTCGATTGTGTCGGGTCGGGCATCCGATTAGAGGCTGGTCGCTGTCGTGTGGGAGGGTTAGAGGGCCGTCCGTTCAGGTGAGGAAGAGGATTCAAAGGCGGAAGTGACGACTGCGCTGGACGCGACGAGTGGGTCGTAACTCACAGAGTTTCGGAAATGGAGTCGGGCGATTGTCAGGGGCACGAAGCCCGGACGTACTACGAAACAGGAAAAAAAAATCACTTTCCCCGGAAAATTCACTTCCACACGGGGCTGTTTGTCATTGCCTTTCTGTGAAATCGGCAGTAATAAAGAATAACTAATGTTGTCACTGATTCAAATATGGACCGTGCTCACCAACATGGACGTAATTTCTCACTTCCGGGTTTCTTAATGGTGTCCAAGTGGGAAAAGTCATTACTTTATGTTTGAATGAAACAGATTTTATTTTGTAGAAGTTGCTTGGCAGTATATTTTCCTCTCATAAAAATTTTTTAGCTCAGCCAGTTTTCCCATAATGGCATTTCAAAGTCAAAATTTGCGTGTTTTTAGTTCACCCCCCCCCCCCGAAAACTAACTAACATAATGAAACGAAGTAATTCACAGTGAAAGTACATGTCCCGGGCTAGGGCATTAAGTACAGAAAAACACATTCAAACAATTTTCGTATTTTTTTTTAATTTCGCAAATTTGCTTTTTTTTTTTTTTTTGCTTCTCTTTTAGGAAATTCTTTTTAAATACAAAAATATTTTGCATTGGATTTTAATATACTTGAAGCCCTATCCCGTGACATGTACTTTTACTGTAAATTTTTTCGTTTCGTTATGTTGATTGGTTTTCGGTGGGTGTATGAACTAAAAACATGCTAATTTTTACTTTGAAATGCCGTTATGGGAAAACTGTCTGAGCTATTTTTTTTATAAGAGGAAAATATACTCCCAAGCAACTTCTACAATCTAACACTGATTTATGCAATTACAAAATTATTATTTCTCCCCTCTTGAACATCCTTAAAGCAGTAGTTTCATCGCTGACCAACGTCGCCGTAAGGTAGTCAAACACACAATCAATGTATCTAAAGAAAAGTGAATCATTTGTTTTTTTTAGGGGGGGGGGGAGAGCGTTGTACTGCTCGGATGACTCGCCTCACACACCACGGGCATTTAGGCTCCATTCTCAGCGAGAACCATCCTTATTTTCACAAACATGAATCACGATGTGCGTTGCCGTCTGCTATTTGGTTTACTCGGGGTTCTCCCATCTACCACAATGTTGCACCTTGTTGCTGGTCAACAATAAACGCATACCATCCTCGTGGGATATTTATCCTCTGTTATAGTGTGTTACTATAGTTTTAGCTTGGTTT
The DNA here is from genome assembly GCA_003012365.1 of Medauroidea extradentata. Classification (NCBI taxonomy): domain Eukaryota; kingdom Metazoa; phylum Arthropoda; class Insecta; order Phasmatodea; family Phasmatidae; genus Medauroidea; species Medauroidea extradentata. The sequence goes on from PNEQ01110763.1 coordinate 4,722, forward strand.
AGCTTTACGAAATGCGGTTCCTGAGGTACTTTACTTAAGTCACGCCTGGCTATTGACCTAAAGTTGCATTGTGCGTACAGTAACTGAATAAAAAAGCCACATGTACATCGTCGGTGTGACGAGAAATTAAGAAACTACGTTGCTTTAATTTGGAAATATTGGCATATTTATACGTTTTTAATTTTGTTGTAATGTATGAACAGCAAGGTAAAAGTGATAGTTATGCAGCTACTGTGATAATTGCAAGACTTTTTTTAGTTGAGCATTAATAAATAAAGTCAACAATAAAAATTATTGGGGCAAAAACTGAATTGGACTAATGTTCCCACTTACTGACCTGACTGACTTTTAATGGATGGCAACTGATCGCAGTAACGAGCTCGTGATAATAGTCACCTACAGGCTGTATGTCATGTGTTGGATCTGATTGTGAGCATCTTACGCGTGATACTCCAGATGTTTGCAACCAATTGCTGGTAGTAAAACTTGTCTATCTCCCAGAGTCCGGTTTAGCTCAGCATGTCTGGTTCTTACCTGTGGAATCGTTCGAGACAATCTTCACTGCCTCTAACAGAACACGTGATGCAAGTGCCGTATTCCAAAATAACGTTGTTAGTATTTGGTTCTTGCACATCTGTGGTCTAGTGTAATTGTCAAACCAAAGTTTTCAAGGCGAAGCAGTGTGTGGTGCTACACATCACACAGGTTTTACAACTCAACCTCGATACACAGTATATTTCCCGGTGTGACTGCTGCCCTATATAGGCTTTGTTTGTGTGTGAGACACAAAATATTTGGGGGGGGGGGGAAGAGTGTCGCTGGCCGACGTATGCAATGTATTATCGCCTCTCCGCGCAAGCCACTCAGCTGGCGTGCAGTCATTTACTGTTATCCTCTTTCCTACGAATCATTATCGGGGACCAAATACTTTCATTTGTGGATAGCATAGTTCAAAGTCGATCGCTCGTTTCTATAGTGATTTTAAAAACCTGTCGTTAATTTTTCCAGATACGGCAGTCTAGAAAGTCCATTTTGAGGGGCGTGGAAATTATGTTTCTAATAAACGTGCCGAATTTTTAAAATTATAGCGACGTGGTTTGAAACGCGTGTTCATTTCTTAGAGAAACAATATACTGCACTTTAAATAGTTTCTTTATAAAAGGAATTGTCGTAACTCTCTGCAACGCATTAGAAGTGCAGGTAGGGAGGCCTCGTAAGGACACTGGCTCCCTACGACCCCTGGGACGAGCAAGTAAATTAATTTTATGCTAAATTGTGTTCAATGGGGCTGAGTTAACATTCGCTATATCGCTTCCGGCCAGTTATTATTTTTTTAGAGAAGTTCAAAATACTGCTATAAATATTGAAAAGCTGGGGAAATTTATTAACGAAAGTGTTTTAGTGTTTTCGGCCGAAAATCCGTTTTTGTTAATGTTTTTAAGGTGTCAAAACACTCTAAATTATCATATAGCCATGTTTGCAGCACCGAGATACGTAAAAATGTTATTTGTGGTTTATTCACTGGTTCGATAGGTATTGAACACCACGTAATTTGATTTGACTCGTAAATTCCTTTCCTTCCACTTGCTAGACTTTAGGGCAGACAGCGAGCAACCGAGGGAAAGGTTTCACAGCTAGGTTCTTGTCTGTTAAGAGAAAAAAACTGATGGTGCACTGATAATATACCGTCTTCACACATGACACACTTGTGTCTATTTCCACTTGCATGCCTACAAATGTTTTTATTACCTGTGAGTCAAATGACATTCTGTAGGACTTTTTGTTTACCTTGAGTACTATTATGCGATTTGTTTTTCCCGATATCTCCTACGGTCTTTGCTTTTCCTTCGAGAAAGGTTACAAATTTATTTAATCTTGGAGTTGGATACTGTTTGTAAGAGTTACTTTCCATTCTCTCATGAATGAAATGTTCAAACTCCTCTATTCAGAATACATACTCTCAATATCTTCCGCGCTGCGACATTCTGAACGATTAAATTTCAACCTGCAAATGGCCTTACCAGTATTTACTGTGCATTAACCAACGCTTTTATGTGGTGACTATATATTTAACCTTTGTAAGTGATACGTTGTTGAAGAAGTTTCTACGCCACCTCAAAATTTACCTATGCGATAAGTAGTGACCGAATCATTGAAAGTAGTTTCCCTGACATTGCTGTCTCAAGATACACAGAAAAAAGACGGTTTTGCAGTTGCCAAAAAAAAACTTTGTTAAAGTCCATAATGACAAAATGTTTTGTGTGACCAACAATTTTTTTTAGTGTACCAAAAGTCATACATATTTGTCCTTGCCACCGATGCCTCCAAGATACATTCAAATGTCTGCCGTGGCAAGATTTCACCATTGAAACTGGGTAATGAAAAAGTAATAGTAATAGTTATTCATGACAGCTCTCATCGAAATCGGCGATATAATTTGTTTTTGTAGCAATGAGGCAACTTTCATCTTCAAAACTGGTGGGAGAATGCGGTGGGCTCGTGCAGACTGGCGCTGTTTTGCTGTATGTCTCACTATCGTGTCGACCAAGATGCTGCCGTCTGAAGCCGTTTTCCACACGCACAGTGTAAAAAAACTCCTAAAAAGTAATGGAAGTTTTTAACCCATACACAGTGTAAAACCCTTACTATGCTGCAGCTAGTTAACTGAGCAAATGTTGAGCAATATTACCATTGGTGTGTCCAAGGCATGCAGAATAAGCTCCGACTATACGCTCTGATCACGTGGGCTCAAAGTCACTCTAAAAAATAGTTTGTAAATTTACCATACGTGCATATAGGAGCGCTAAGAAAGTAGGTATTGTAAAATAGTTTCCCAGACATCCATGGTAGCACTCATAAACTTTTTATGAAACAGTCAAATGTATACTAAAGTTAGCAGACATGTATTGTAACAAGTGTAGAAGTTTGCATATTTACAAGGCGGAAGTATAGTAACTGTCCCATACTGCGTTTAGGTTAATTACTTTCTAAACATTTTAGAAAGTTTTTTACAGTGTCCCTATCTGTCATGTACAATAAATATATGTTGTGTAGACCGAGTAATATTATTGGAGTATATTTACCTTGCCTTTTGTACGCTACTGGAAGAAGAGTGTACCTGATCCTACAGACCACTCAGTGCTGAGTATAGTCACTGCTTAGTATGCCTTTGAACACGACCACGATACGCCACTGCCTGTTAATACACAAGTCTGGGAACACTATTATAGAATGATTGTTTCCTAAAAAAAAATATGGAAACGCTATCATTTATGATTGGGAAACAGTTTTAAAATACTTTCATGCATAAATCCTATACACCGGAGTGATAATTTACAAACACCATGCTTAAGAGATGATGGTTAGAGACGCTGGAAAATCGCGAAATTTTTAAATAGTTTCCAATAAAGTGTATTAGATTAACCGTGACACGTGTGAACAGTTTTGGGACAAATCACACACGTTGTGTGTCCAAGCTGTGTAGTTCTAACTGGGCCTGTTGAAGAGAGAAACAATGCTACAAATAAACGATAGCCAATGTTGATACAAAATGTTCAGTGTTATATACATCACGTTGGAACCCAGAAAACAGTCAACCATTCCCGCGATTTTCCAGTGTCTCTAATGATGGTATATCGCGGGAAAACTTGACTGTTTGCTGGGTTTCAGCTCACGTTCAGATACCAGACAAGCACTGGCTTTCGCTTGTACTTGGAGCTGTTACCCTATTTGATTGAGCCAATGAGAATCCAGTTATTGTAACATTTGATGCCTGTTATTGGTCTGCAGACAGCTATGTTGGGTCAGACGTACATTACGCATCATATGTGTTGTAATTAACTACAGTGTTTTCAATGGTATGTTCGCACAAAACATTTTCTCAATATATCATCATCTCTAACCATACTTAAATACCGGACATATTCACGTCTTCACTGACGTGTAGGCTAGCCTCCAAGAATTTATATGCATTTAAGTAGACAACATCTGTTTATTAGCTGCTCGCTGATGCAGTGGTATGGGGTACGTTAAGGTATATGATCATTATTGGCTCAGAGTTTCAGGGGATGTCAAATATGTCAAGGACCAATTACGAAAGTGACACGAACTTATAGTTGCTGGAATTCTAGCGAGTGCGCCTAAGAAAACGCGAATATTTCGGGTTACTAACCATACAGAGTAGCGGCATTCATCTCTACATGGTGTCACTACTTCACTCCGCAAAACACAGCCTCCTATATTTCCCACTCGTCACTTGAGATGATTTGTGGCAGTGACTCATTAACATATTTCGTTCACGACAATCGCAAAAAAATTCACTAGTGTCCTTTCCCATGAAAGATAAGGTGACAAGTTCGCTACTCGAAACACCAGCAACAATAAGACTGACTACCGACCCCTATTAAATTATTGCTACTCCGTAATTTTGGTCTGTCACTTCAGGTAGGTTGCTTTCGTTACTAGTCTCGGCAGAAATAACTTGACCTAAGTGCAGACACTACTATACCGCGCCATTATGTGGATTCCTAACCTCTGCCATATCGCTGGCACCCAATGTCCCACTTCCATGTGCCACTTGATACTGAAAGACCGTAACCACCCATTATCGCAGTGATCCTGCTCGGACAACCACGTGTTCCTTAGTGTAATTATTTACACCAATACAACCTTTACTAGAGAGTTGAAATTCAAAATGGACTAAGTGCCAAAAATCTACTTCTGTGGAAAAGCAGTAAATTTAGAAAACACCTACCCTCATACATTTACTCGGAATAGCATTGATTAATCATAAGAATGGCTCATGCTGACATTGTTGGCTATCGAAACATCAAACATATAGAGACTTTCAAAATTCCGTAAATATTTAAACCTGAAGGGAAGTAGAAAATTCTAAGTGCCATAACCACGTCACTTATCCTCTTTTGAATTTCACTAACCATGGCATTATTTCCATTTTGAATATCATTACACATGCCACTTATTTCCTTTTGAATATCATTGTACGCGGCACATACGCTCCCTTGATTATCACTAGCCATGGCACTTATAACATTTTGATGGAAATCCTACAACAGTAATGGCACTACCTTACCCCTATTTTGAAAATCGTATTGTATAGTACACAGACCATTGTGATGGAACAATCGTGAACATGTGTATTCTGGCACCTAGTCCCTTTGAATTTCAAGTCTTCTATTTATGTTTCTGACTTCATAAGATAGAAAAATCTGCACGCACCCACCACCACACTATAAAACACGTCACTCATACGTCAGCACAACAGTGCAAGTCCACAAACAACCGCCGGAAACTCCCTTACCAACTACCATTATAGTAAAGTATACATTGGTTCACCGAACTTATGTTAGTTCTAAGAAAATTTAACCCACATTCAAGAGTGTAGTTGTACCAATAATTCCCACGAACTTCAATATTGCTGAATGCTAAATAAAATTAAAGGTAGGTTACCATTATTATTCACTCAGTGTCTCAGTACTTAACTAATACTCGCGTGTATGCACACGAATACGAAGGCTTACAACCCGACAGTTTGAACATTAAAAATGCAGCTCACAAACATTTCACTAAAATATGGGAACAATAATTTACGGTGAAAAAGCTCTCAAATTAGCTAATATTGTGATTTTTAGTGTAAACCCAAATTACTATAGTTAATAATTTGTAAAATATATCATTTTCGTAACGTAAATACTATAGTTGCTCGACTTTCACGAATTGTATACTATATGAACCGGGTAAAAAACAAATCTGCCTATATTAGACAAGTCCGCTTCAACATATACATATACTGCCAGTAGTCAACATACACAATTTTATTAAAATTTTTTTGTAATTGTAGAATTGTATTAAAATTTTTTGTAATTGTAGCAATTTTAGAAGTAAAACATTATAAGAAATGAGTTATTAAAAAATATAAAGTTAAAATATTTTGAATCATACTTACGATCATAATAATCTCGCCAATTTTTTCAACTAACTCATCATTCGCGAAGGAACAGTATAAAGCTAAACTATTCTTTATTGAAGTGTAGTCGTGACTAACAATAAATCTCACATTTTACAGTAACGAAGCCAGATAATACAAAGCAATTTGATATAAACAACCGTCATATTTGTGTATACGTCACGAAATGAGGGTGACTAACAGGAAACAAAAGAGGTACTTGAGGAAAGAGGGAAAGAATGAAAGTACGCGATCAATTAAGTAGTTCTATTTACTCACAACACAGCATCTACTCACACATACTCGCTCAGCTGTTGCATGATAGGGGTCGTAAAGTGATAGTACTTTGTACTATTTTGGTGTTACCAAGCGGAACATATTTTTGTTGCAAGTAAATGTTTGCATTTTCTTTAATTGTTGTAGACTTCACCATTCACAGCTTTAACAATAAACAATGCTTTTGAATGACGAATATCATGAATTCTCACAAGAATGAAATTAGCCTATTAATCTCGTGGTACAAAATTTCTCATAGGAGTACAAAGCAAAGTCACTTTCTCGCTTTCTCTCTATATATATAACTTTTTTTTTTACTATGTGTAGCGAGCAGAACAACTAAGCACCGGCTGCCACCTCAACAACGCCAAGCGCCGGGGTCGTTTCAGTGGGCCACATTTGGGTCAATGATAAGAATTCAGGCGGAGCGCTGTCCAATCAGGAAGCCCTCGTTGTCGGAAAAAAAGGGGGAGCGGGGATAATTCTAACTACCCCGTTGAGGGTGGCAGCCAGGCTGTTCAGGTTACTAGTCACGTGCAATCCTTTCCAGCTTCCCAGCGTCATGCACCCTCCTACCTCTTTTCCGAAAATCCTCCCCACTCGACTAGCCAGAGAAGTTGAAACTGACCATGCTTCAGCGCTTACACAATCAGGGCGTTCTCTCACTCTCTCTCTCTCTCTCACTCTCTCTCTCACTCACTCTCTTTCGTGGGTGGAATATAAACACAGTATGTTCCCTTGTTGACGTTTTGTCTCTCTAAGAATACGAACCCCTGCTCCGACCCTCACAACGACACAGAGGTTCATTGGAATAAATGTTACGTAACTAAGTTGCGACCGTTTCTATTCTGAACGAGAAAAGTTATGACCTTATTGGTTCACTGAGTTTTAAACAATAGTCTTAAGTATCGCGTATTTTGTGTGTTATATTAAGAGCTGTCTGGACCTGCTGTGTGAGCTGTGCTGTACCGTGACACGAGATGTGTTATTCATGTATAACCTTTAAACGTGTTTCCAATACGTTTATCTGCGATAGAAGACACACTACAAACTGCGTTTCTATCGTCTCAAAAATACCGTCCGCTTACCAAAGACATGATTGCCAGCTCCTGAAGAGTTTTAAAAATGGTTTTTTGACGATGTTGTTGTTGGAAAAATACCAGCCGTAATCCTAAAACAAACTGGCAGTGACTTGCGTTGGACTTGAACACATACTTTCCACCAATAAAATAATAGGTGCACCACTTACAGTCCCATTGACAAACTTCCTACACATTCTACAAAAACACTGCACGTTAGTTCAGTACTCTGCGCTTAGAGGCGAAGCGGTGTGTGACCCACATATTGAAGTCCACTTATCGCCTTCTCCGTTTCCACGCCTCGAACTAAAAACAAAGAAGAAGCTAAGGTCTAAATAACTCTTAGCGACATCTTAGTAATAAAAAAAAACATTGTTTGTGTGAGTGCTGCGACTGGGACGAAATTTCGTATTCTTCCTGAGAGAAAATCGCCTAAGAATATTTTTACATAGTGTAAAAAATGTTAACCTTTTTTAACGAGTATTTTAATAATATTGAGCATCACGACACATTGTCACGAAAATAAAATTTATTTCAAGCCATGACTTCCGTGAATTTTACACGTGTATGAAACTTTTCCTTTTGATACTGGCAGGTTTCGTTTTTTCTTACATTATTGGGCCAGTCAAAATTACGTTAAGTCTTTTGAAGACCATTTCTACCTTGGCTGGCATGTAAACGCGTAATTCTCTTAAGGGCATAGTTAAAACTGTAACACTCATTTTTTTCCGCTCCGTAATTCATTGGGTTTACTGTACGTCAGGCTTGCCCTGAGAACTGCAATAAAAAGTTCTTAAACCTAACTAATAGTTCTGTTGGGAACTTGCCTGCTTACTGAGACTAAAATCAATTAACAAAAAGATGCGTGTTTAGAAGATATAGACTAGTGGATTCTAACCGGAAGGTTATTGTCTGAGGCCTGATGCATGTCATACCCTGTGCAGGAGGTTTGACATGGATCCTGTGCTTGGCAGTCTGAACTATTCCATACTCACACTTGTTGACCTCTTCATTAGTGTAGGATCTTTTTCCCAGGATGACTACAGCTCTTCCTACTACTGATATCAGACTATTAAGAGACTTCCATGTCAGACGTCCCTTGTCATGTCAAGATGGTGAAGCTTTAGGTACTCTTGTTTCTTATTCGAAAATAATTATAATCACAACCACAACAGAAGTCGCCCAATTGAAAATGTGTTTCGCAGGTTGAAATTCCTAACTGTTTGTTAAGCCTTTGTCAAACCTGCTCATTATTTGACAGATGGATTCCGAAACCTACGTAATGGTTTCCGTGAAAACTACAGGCCTACACATTTCTTCAAGTAATATTTTCAACAAAATTTTAAGCGACGGAATTACGTAACACAGATAACATCCACTAAACTCCTGACGACCTGTGTAGGCTATCCGTAAAGACGGGAAACATCTGCGGTGTCGTTGCAAAAAAAAAAAATAAAAAAACAAAGACTGGCCAACACAAACACATGCCTCTCGCACTAAAACCAATTAATTTGTCATAAAAATGCTTTCTGATTGAAACTGTTTTAATCCGTAACTCGTGTAGTATGCTAGGTTTGAAGTTAGCTCGTTATTTATTTTCTCGGTGCTTTAAATATGTAATGCTCCAATGTGTTCACATTAAACAGTAGTCCGATTCTTTGAAGTGGAGTGTAGTGAAGAGATTTTGTTCACCCCTCAACATCTAAATATTTAGCGCTGGTGAATGTGGAACGGTGCCGTAATTAAGGGGAAGGGGTTCATCCCCGAGAAAACTCAAGGCGGCATTTTGTCCCCGCTTTTATTTACTCTGTTTATAAATTATATAATATAACAAATAAAACAACCTGTTTGTTTATTATCTGCTGATGATGTAAAATATTTGCTAAAATTATTAACATATCTCAATGTAATACAGTTCAAGTTGACATTGGCTTAGTTCTAAAGTGGTGTAGGCTAATAACAATCTCATAGATTAAAATTTTGAAGGGGAAAAACTCTCGGTATCACTCTCTCGTAAAACTGATCCTATAAAATGTAACTGTCTGGTTAATTACTCCAAAATTAAGTGAAGTTATATTGTAAACAAATAACCTTGGGCTATTACTAGATAGTAAACTACATTTTAGTTTTTGATACTTAAATCTCTAATGTTTAATTAATTTGAAGGTTGATCAAATACATCACTAAGTCAACATCTTATGATTCTTTAGTATGCCTTTATTACACTTTGATAAACTCTAAGCTTGAATATTGTTGAGCCATATGGAACAGCATTACCATCACTGACTCAAATCGTTTTGAATCAGTCTTATATACATTATTTAAAAAACATTATAGGCGTACGTGAAATTTTGTCAGCATGAAAACCCTTATATTTATACAGATATTCTTACTGATTTTAAAACTTCAACCTTACACACTTGTTACTTAAATTATGCTCGCTTTTCATTAACTGTTTACTTTATTACTTTGGCTGTATAACTGAAGAAAATAATACAAATTTAAAAGTGACAAACCATATCAGTAGGAATTTTGATATCCTCTTCGCACTCGCTAAACATAATAATTTCGTTTATAGACGTATTAAGCGCTTAAGTAAAATTTGTGATTTTTTGATTTCTTTAAAGAGGAAAAAATTATGTTCTTGGACTTTATTATTTTATATGTGATTGGACAAATATGTGTCTGCACCTATATGTGTTTGTAATTTTTTTCTTAGTATTTTTTGTTTTTATTCTTTTGTGTATTGTTATCTCCTCTCTCCCTTCTAATGTTGTAGTGTGGGGATCTATTATTACTGATTCAAAACACCGGCAGTTTATGTACTTCTATACTTCGGAACCCTGGACTTGTTCCGTCAGTCCCACGAGAGATACGCTATAATATCGTTTTAAAGTTTTAATCACGGCCTCACGCGAATATCACACTCTTCGTGACGGTCGCAG
>PNEQ01110764.1:0-12735 GCA_003012365.1 Medauroidea extradentata
AGTAGGCGTAAGAAATATCAATCGGTATCACCAATACTATTTTTTTTGTAAAAAACATAAAATCGTAAACAATTATATTTCGTAAAAATAAAAAAAATCGGGAAAAGTTCTATAAAATTGTAAACTTAGCAAGCGTATGAACAATCAATCGATATTGCCAATTTATAAAACTCATTAAATTGTAAAAAAATATTTTTTTTAAAAATGTAAAAAATTCTATACAATTCTAAACATAGAACCCGAATGAAAAATTAATCGATGTAAACAATAATTGGAAAATATTAAAAAAAAAATTACAATGGACTATCCCCTTTGACTCACAATACGTTATTCAAAATACATAAAAACAAAACAGAATTTGTCCATGTTTGGCGTATTGTGTTTCAATTTTTTTAAAGACACTGATATTTATAGGAATAGTTTGATTTACGTAACAATTTTTACAAATAGAAAGATTATTCGCAAATTTCACTATAGGTTAGATCATAGTGCATGTCATCTAAAATGTTATTATTATTAATTTTTATTTTAGAACAAATGCCCCATTGAGAATGCATTGTTTTGCTTACAATGAGATAGGGGAAGGAGGGACAAGGCAGATGGCTCGCACCCCCACCACTGCGACTTCCTCTAGACACGTCACTGTGATGAACCGCGCCCCCGGCCCTTAGCCACGCCTCTTAGCCTACTCGAACACGTGGCACGGAGAGCTATCTTCAAGGTTACTATCAGTCCCCGTAAGTCTTAAGTACATTGCCAAAAACTAAATCTTAATTTTGTTGGACCAACAAGATCAGATGTGTTGCTTTGGTATTACGTTCTGGTAATAAAACATTTTGTTAGCTTAAGTAAATATTTATCGCGCCAGATTCAAGCAAACATTTGGTCAAAATTTCTTTCAGTGACTATTAGGATACAAACGAAACTCAGATACAGTACCGCATTGAGCACAGCTACTTTCAACCAATGCAATTATATGGTCGCCGCTTCAGGTCCCGCAGTTAGAATGGTTCGGTGGTAAGCTTGAAAAATAATACAGCTGACCTTGGACAGGTGTTCCAAGTTCATTCTCATTTCCAGCGTTATTACCGATTTGGCGTGCACGGCTATCAAAAACGGGTAATCTGACCTCGAGATGAGGTCGTAGAAAGTACGGAGAGCAGGTTGCTTGGTCCATCACATGCCTGAGTGTGTCGCTGGGGAAGGTAACTTGTGAAAGAGTTTACACAAATGAATAAATCAATCAACAAACCAAGCAAAGTGAGTGAGTGTGAGAGATTTTGGTCAGCGCTAAACATCGAGGTCTTAAGCGCTGGTGAGGGGTGACATGAAGCGAGTATGGAGCGGCACTGGAATGAAAGGGCGGGATAATCGGGAGATCCCCGTGAAAACCCGCCGGCCAACGACCACCGCGGCCCCAAACCAAGCAAAGAATGATGAATTGTTCACGAGGTGGAGCACCTTAAAAAAGTACACGTATACGTTTAGTCTAGTTTTGCTATCCAATTTATCTCGAATCATTCACTTGCAAAAGGATATTCTTATGTATAAACTTTTATACATATTTTAATTACTCTTTAATGTTTGTTACACATGAGATTGTTTATATAATTTCAAAATTACGCCTTCAGACTTGCAAACTTTTAGAACAAATACGTATACAGCTCAACAGATAAAATATATTCGGACGTAATTTTTTTCTGAATGAAACGTAAGTAAAAAAAATTAAGTATCTGTAAAATCTCTTGGACGCACAGAGTAAAGAAAGAAAAACCTAGAATAATTCTACAGGGCACCGGATCCGCACGGGTCACTAGGGAAAATACCTTTGAAGGTAAAGGAAGAATCAGTAACGCTAAATACCAGCAAAACCTAATTGTCAGCTGCGACATGCATTCGATGATGTGCTCGCGAGGCACGTACCAGCCGTAGATACCATGAATCACTCGCTGTGCTCGTCCACTTCCGCGAACAGATGAGGTCGACAACCTTACAGTCCTCTGTAAGTAGGCCAAGAAGAGTTAGCGCTCGTCAAGTATACTATCACACTAGTTCTTTTTATGCCTGCTTAACAAATACATTCAATGCGTTGAGTATATTCTGACTGCTTTCAGTAACGAGGGTTCGATGTTTACCTCTTAATTGGTAAAACATTAACATTGCTATAGTATTGAATACTTATGACCAATTAACCCTGTACACTAAGCCTCTGAATCATTTTATTAATTTAAAAACATGTCACTGAATTTATTTGTTGCCATGCGATCATCTTAGGCTGTTTAGAAATATTGTAGATAAATACAAAATTTTATTTAAAAATTTTAATTAGTGTCATTTTTACACCAATAATTTACTGGGTTAAGAGTTTTCCGTTTCCTTCTCCGCTCCTCCTTCCACCTTTTCATACCCTTCCATAAACCTAACTCTGGACGTTTTTGGTATTTATGTATCTACCAAAATATACGCCTTAATCGTCACATATTGAGTAATATGTATGTGGTAAGATGTACATAATGTATATAGACTGTCCAGAAACAAACTCATATTTAGCACACCATGCAAATCTTGGGCTAAACTGGAGCCGAAAATGTTTGTGGCAAAATGTTGCACGATGATATTTTAACATGCACAATGTGGCAACATAGTGCTATAGTTAGTCCACTCTTGCGCTTCTAAGATATCTTTATAATCTTACTGCTACTGTTCTTGTCTGCACGCACGCACCACACACACAGAGAGAGAGAGAGAGAGAGAGAGAGAGAGAGATAACCACAGTATTGCAGGCAGCCCATAGTGCGAGTAATATGCTCCGTCAAACCAGAAGTACTGTCACCGCAGGACAGCAATGTCTAGTCTAATGTTTGCGATACTGTATGTAGTACTGACAGGTTACACAATACCCACACACCAACACACAAAAAAAAAAAATCACCAACCACAATTAGGTTTATCCTCTCGAAACGGACTTTTTTAATCCGACAGAAAAACTCCAGGGTTTCTTTGTATTTGCATAGCTCCGTTCTGGGTCAATTATTACTACCTCTGGGGCCTGTTAGGCTTACAGCCGTCATCGGGAACTATGACATGCTCTTCTAGAGCGCTGCAGAAAATTTGAGGGAGAGTTACAGCCGGCCGGTCACGCTGAGTAAATTTGTCGTGGAACAATACCGTAAGGCCCAGAGTTACCAGACAAACAGGAATTCCTGTCACAATGTATCGGGATTTTTTAATCACGTCAACCACTTAAACATGTAATAGGTAGCTGGATTTTCGCAGATCACATTATTCACGGCTTTAGAGTCACTGAGTTTTGGCAAAAAGAACTTTGCACCAACCTGTTAAAACGCCTTAGGTGCAGCTATGCTTCGTGGATATTGGAGGCGTGACTTTGTGTAGCGGCTTGGCGCACTTGACTAAGCCAATCAGACTAAGGTTCCTGCGACAACACACGTCTGTGATTTGCGGGTAGAGAATTCTAGACGCTGAGAGTTAAAAATAACCAATCACTGACCATGAAGCATGGCTGCGTATGTGCACATATGGCATTGAAACAAATTGTTCCAGAATTCTTTTCGCAAAAAATCGTGGGCTCTACTAATCATGGCTAGTGCGTGTGTACCACTGATGAATCTAAGCCCCTGCAAAACGAATCCGCGAAATTTACGCACCTGTAGTCACGCCTAACAGCCAGTTTCGCCTACTCGAGTATCTAGAAATAATTCAAGAAGCCGCTATCTGGAGTCACTATGGCCGCTTGGAAACTTTCGTGTTACCTGACGCTCGCCTCAAGTATAAATCTTGTCAAACCCGCCCTACCCACGTTATTTATTATAACCGCCTATGATGGTAGCTGCGCAGCGCACCCACCCTTAGCAGACGAGTGCAACTTGAAAACAGGTCTCAGGACGCACAGAACAGCCCTCCTTCTCCCCCTAACACCACGACGTCGACGACGGCGGGCGGAAGGCGCCGGCGTCAGACAATGGACTCGCGCACGTCAGCAATAATCTATAGGGGAGAGGCTTTGTCCGCAGTAGCTCGTCGTCCGCGCCGCTTTGTAGCCGGCCTACTTACTAGACATATTAAAAACCTGGGCGGGAAAGTCGAGGCATTTCCCCGGGAAGCGCGCGTCGCCATTGTGCTGCCTCTCCAGCGAGAGAGCTTCCTAGAGCCTCTTCACACTGCTTATAGGAGGTTCCAGATAAAGTGAACACTTCTGAAAACCTACTTACTTCAATTCCTTTCAGAGTATTTGTCGATTCATGCCACTTATTAATACAAACAAAGCAACGTACGTAACAATCAAAGTATACAGGTTATGAGATGATGGAATATTGCGAAAATGTTTTGTGCCAACATACTCTTGAAAACACTGTAGTTAATCCAACACATATGATTGGCTGGTGTACGTATTCCACAACATAGCTGTCTACAGACCAACAACAGCCATCAAATATTACAATAGCAGGATTATTATTGGTTCAATCAAATAGGGTAACACCGCCAAGTACAAGCTACAGCCAGTAATGTTCTGGTAAGTTGAACGTGCGTTGAAACCCAGCGAACAGTCAAGTTTTCCCGCGATAAACCATCATTGAAGTCCCGGATATGTCTCGGGTTCAACGACCATCAGCCTGGACTCCACAGTCCTGTGTACACTATGTCCTCAGATACTTGTACATTGGCTGCTGTTCCTGTGAGTGAGTATTTGAACATTTGACGATGTAGCGCGGGAGTCCACGAGTGTTTGTTTGCATGTCCGCCATTTGTTCGGAGTTCTCAAGGTCACGTTTAATAAACAATGACCCGATCGAAAAAATTTCCAACATATACATGACTTAGAAATCCAACCTCTCCTCAGATGAATCCGCGAAATTTCCGCGACTCTAACCATCATCTCTGGTTGAATCGTACACAAAATTTCACGTCTCAGGTAACAATATATAATGTTTGTATATTTTTGAATAAATATTCTAGACAAGATGTTCTTCAAGAGTTCTCACTTTATCGCGAACCACCTATACCTGTGTGCGAGTATCCTCCACTGTCTATCACTAGAGACATGCAGAATATCGGTATTATTTGTTGACAAACTAGACTCCACTGATAACACACTCGTGATTTCATTGCTTACCAGTCTCTATGTGATGTCAATTTACGTGTCTGACTGCTTTACATGTGACTGGTCACTATACCGAGGAACTTCTAGTTATTGGTTCAAAGTGTTCCTCGCTACAATCCTCGATATTGTAGTCCAGTGGAAGACGTCCAGCGATCAAACAACAGCTTGCAGTCGAGACTGTTGTCAGAAAATAACGCGAACGCGAAATTTACAGGTTTCTCTACACTGTAAAAAATTTCCGTAAATTTTCGGATTAATATTACGGAAATGTCTGTTTAATTAACGGAAACATTATTTTGCAACACAGTTATACATAATCACGTTTCATTGATTAAACATATGTACAACTGCGAGAATAAACTAAAAAAATAACCGTACGCATATTGTGCCTACACCATAATAAAGCTTCATAAATATGTGAGTTTCGATAAATGGAGCTAATTGCCTTCCGTAAATTAACGTACACTTCTGGAGAATTTTTGACCAACACTTCTCATTAAACGAACGGAATTTTTTTAACGGTGCCACCTTATGTTTGTAAGAGTTTTTAGCAACTATTGTGTAGTACTCCTTAGTATCATACCAAAAATTCCACTGTCATTCGGTACCACTTGAAATACTCTCATGTACACCTTTATAAATTTTAACGGACATCTATCGTCAATAAACGGAAATAGTGACCGTAAAAGTAAAATACGGAAATATTTATAGTAAATGTACATTACGTAACAATACGTAATATGGCCGTAAGTCTGCGGACACTTGCACGGGAAAAAATCGTAAACTTATGGGTTGGAGAGCTGTAAATATTACGGATATATTTTAATAACAACACCTGTAAAAATGCAAATCTGTAGAAATGCAATTGCAGCATTATAGACATGTAAGTATGGCTCTGTTCCTTGTGTTGAAACTGTTTTACGGAAACTTCTGTTGGATTAGGAAATAAGTGTCCGTGAATTCACGGAGGCATCCGGAGAAATTTTTACAGGAAATTCCGTAAATCGACGGAGAAATTTTTTTACAGTTTACCCATCACACACGCACTGCTATAGTTGATGTTGTTACGGCAGTTCTGTTTCATGGTTAATGGCAGCGTGTCTTTGTTCAGACATGTCTCTCATTTGACTGGGCCAATCAGGACAAGGCGACTGTGACACCACACGTCTGTGATTTGCAAGTAGAAACCCCAAGACGAGCGACAGTTAAACCGTCCAATCACTGACCGTGAAGCACATATGCACATACGACACTGATATCACTTGATGCAGTAATCTTTTCGTCATAAAATTGTGGCTCTAGCTATAGGTAGTCTGCGGTAAACTGAGTACTTCTGAACTGTATCTATACAACATAACTGCCCGTTAATACATTTAATTAAACACTAAAAATGGTTACACTCCGTTTCGTATAGCTTCAGTATAAATGTGTCAATTCTGACGTTTATTTTGTATGTTTTTTTACACATATTACGTAACATCTGTCGACAATTTTTGTTTTAAGATGAACTAGAGACGCCCCATTTTACGGAATGTACAGTAGATTTTATCCTGCACTGTGGCTGACATCGCTTAAATGTTAACAGTAAATGCCCAAAGAAATTCCATCAAAATTTGCTGAAGTTTTGCGAAAGAGAGTATGCTTTACTCGTACGGTTGGCAGCGAATTACCAAGCTTTGTTGCACAACAATTATAACTCAAATATGCCTACAACAGTCTTGTTTACTACCGCATGAAATCAATTTCTAGGATATTTATGAATTTTATAAACGTTTTATTGCAAACAATTTAGATTTCTACTGGCTGCAAAGTAAAATTTGTTACGCGTCAGAGGAAAGTGATACAGCAACTTTTTTTTATTTTTTTTATTTTTCCGTACGCCTAAACGTAGCTTTGTGTTACACCAGGCAGAAGAAATATGAACGAGAGAGAGATATTTTGGTCAGCGCTTAAGGACATGATTTTTAATTTATTTTAAACAATTGCAAATAACTCGAATAATTTTTAACCGAATGCTTTGAAAAAATTTGAGTGTGTGTACAGTTATACGATACACAACTTTGCCAGACCGTTTTTTAAAATAATGTATCGTTTGCTAGCAAAAAAACTATTTTGCGTCATTTTGGCTTATTTTGACAACAAAATATGGTATATTTCAGGGGCAAAAATCTAAAAAACCATTTGGTGTATTACAACAGGACAATTCAGATAGAAACGATGATATATAAGTAGAGACATGAACTTTTCGCGAAAAAAAAAATTTGCCTCACTTTGTGTCAGTGACTTGTGTGCACGTCTGCAGACTTGCTTCACGGTCAGAGATTGGATGTTTTGACATTCGTGTGTCGTGGGGTTTTACACGCAAATCACAGACGTGTGGTGTTACAGTAACCTTATTGTGACTGGTACAGTCAAATGAGAAACATCACAGTTCAAAGGCACGCTGCCAATATCTATGAAGCAGAACTGCAGACGTGCACATAAGGCACTGGAACAAAGTGGGGCAAAATTCTTTTCGCGAAAAGTTCATGTCTCTATATATAAGTATTAGAACTGCAAGAACGAATTTTTGATATATGTATTAATTTGCGTTAAAAAATATTTTCGAAACCACTGCAAAACTAAAGAGCGAGGCCTTAACATCGAGGTCTTTAGCGCTTGTGGGAAGCGACATGATGAGTAGAGACCTGAAAAATTCGCGTTTTCTTTTAGGCGCAAGCTAGAGTTCCAGCAACTATAGGTTTGTATCACGTTCATAATTGGCCGTTGACTAACTCGACACTTCTTGGAAGTAGTTGAGCCAGTAATAATACTGTAGATGAATACAGGCCCATTTGACTGTGTCAGCGAGCAGCTAATAAACACTTGCTGTCTGCACGATTTCACAAATATTCTTGGAAGCTAGCCTACATTTCAGTGAACTCGCGAATTTTTCAGGTCTCTAATGATGAGTATCGAGCAGCGCCGGAATGAAGGGGCGGAGGAAACGAGAGATCCCCGGCACGATTCCCACATGCGAAACTCCGGGGACCGACCCCGCCGGGAATCGAACCCGGATCGCCTTGGTGGGAGGTGAGAGGTCTGACCCTTCGACCACCGCGGCCCCATATATGAAACAGAGAACAACACGGACAGAAGAAATGAAAAGAAAAGGAAACAACAACAAAGAAAGAAGAGGAATTGGAGTTTATATGGGATCCTGGATGGCCAATACGAAGATAATAAATAAATAGGTTATAGTTTTATTTTAAATGACGTTGTTTACGCTTCTAATGATAATAGTTTTCCCCGCACACACTAAAAATTGTTTGTATATTTACCAGACGTGCGTATAGGACCGCCAAGAAAGTAGGTATGGTAGAATAGTTTCCCAAGGCATCCATGGTAACACTCCTTAACCTAATTATAAAACAGTCAAATGCATACTAAAGTTACCAGACTTATATTGTAACATTTGTAAAAGTTTGCATATTTACAAGACGGAAGTATGGTAACCGTCCCATACTGCGTCTGGGATAATAACTTCCTAAACATTTAAGGAAGTTTTTTTTACAGTGATGAACAGAGCACAATAGCCCAAACAAACGTTCGCAACCGTCAGTTTTTCAACGTAGCGACTGTACACATGTTGGGCATAATACTCGCGGTGATCATGTGTGGATAGTATTCAATCACGTCCCATTACGCAAAACTGGTTCTTGACGCCGAGACACCTTGAAGCTAAAGCGATTCTTAGCCACGGGGCTCCACCACATTAAGATCCACAGATAGGGAACATTTGCGGCCTTGATGTTTTCAATATTTGAAAAGCATTTCGGCTTGTGTAAAGAAATACAGTAATATCGAAGTAGCATTTAACAATATTAAGGGCACTACCTAACCCAGAGCTGTGGCAAGATTAAGGATAAGTATTTACACGATACATTAAAACGTTGAATTAAAAAACGACCCAAGTCCAGAAACAAAAAATTGTTCATGAGAAGGGAAATAACCAAATAGTATAATAAGTATGGTGATTAGATGGCCTCTAATGCAGCAGCAAAAGAGAAAGTGCGCTGTTAATAACATCACTCAATAAAACGCAGGTCATATTAAAATGTGCCGTAATAATACAATAGACGACTTGAAAAGAGGCGGAGCTTCGGTCAGGTGTGGGATACAATTCCTATCTCCATGGATACCGCAGCCGAACATAACCTTCATTTAACTGTTTGGCTTCACATGTCCCGGATGAGATGTACGTCAAGAAAATTATTTGTTTGGAATTTTCCGCTTTTTCAGGTAAACAATAATCTTATGTATTTGCGTAACTTAAGGGGATGTCCCAGTAAAATTTTAGCTAGTGATGCAAGTGTCTACAGAAATACACGTCATTCGTACACCATCATAGTTAACTGTAAGATGTTTAAAAATAATGAATTGTAAAGATGTAACGAATGCTTCTACAGTCTCATTTTGTAATACAAAAGATGAAATAAAGCGACAGATGGACCTAAAAAGCGACAAGTTCCGAATAGGGTATCCACTTAATCCTGTCGATGTTTAAGGTTTCTGAGACAGTCGCCTCATAGATTGAAGCTTGAATTAAAAAATTAATACTTAAAAACATAGTGTTATCACTTTGAATTTTAAATGGCGTGTATCCGCGTAAACCATTGCAACCGCGCGCTTGCTCTTCATTTGAAAGCTGTCCAGTGCTGCCTCTGCGCGCAGCAGGCCGTTACAGCTGGAGAGGGGAAGTAGGTAACACTAGGAGAGGCAGGAGTGTAGGGTGGCGGGCAAACGAGATAACGAGTACAAGAAGGCTGGAATGGGTAGATAACATGTTGAACCAGGCACCAGCAGATCTGCATCGTCTTTTCACAGTCCATGCCCAGTTACCTCTGTTTTCTTGTCGCTACATGTAGCCGGCTCAGAAAATTATTAGTCCTGTCCAAGAGTTATTATTTGTGACACACATATATCCGTAAACAGAATACATATCTATAGATACATATATACACAGATACCTACATATATATGCTGTAAACACTTTTTGCTGGAAACAGACGGCGCACACCCGAGTAGGTACAGTATTTGTATTATCACTCAAATGTTACATTTTTAAAATAAAATGTCTAATTTAACGATTGATTTTACAGCAAATAAGCGAACGTATTTTGTTTGCAAATGCACCAAAATAAGTTGTCAACAGTTCAAATAATTTTTTATCTTGATATATCTTATTACTATAATACTGTCTAAACCGTCACGTTTCTGAGTTTGTCGCGTTATTTATCAGTTTCTGCAATATGTACTGAGATATTTTCAAATACCAGCTTCTCCCATCCTACTTTAATAATACTTCGTAAGCGACTATTATTATGTCATGTTAATGATGTAATTTGCATAACCAATTTTGCCTAGTAAAATTCTTATCAAGGGAAAATTAACTAACGAGAGTTATAAGACAAAGTACACAGAATGCTAATGCAGTAAGATAGCTTGATCCAACCAGTCTTCGACAGATTACATAGGGACGTCTCAAAACATTATAAAAAGTACTGAATTTTTACAATCAAAACGAAAGAATTATTGGTGAAGAAATAAATTTTCATGCAGTCACAAAACAGAGATTTTTTTTTTTATGTTTTATAAGAGAATTAAAAAAAATATTACTATTATGAAAAGAAATAATTTAATGGAAAAAATCTATAATTCTCGACTCATAAATGTATGTGATGCTTGTATAGAATTGTTTGTGCACGCCAGCTGTTGGTAGTGCCGCTGTACCGGGATGAAGTTACCTGTTCAAGGTTGTCATCCGTTCAAGGTCAGGGGAGACAGTGTGCGTAGTGAGTTGTGGTAAGGATGATGATTTCCAAAGGGCGGGGAAAGGGAAGAAACTAGACACTGGAGCAAGTGGATATCTGCGAGCTGAATTATCTATCGATTGACAACAGACAGCTTCTGAGGTAGTGTTCTCGAAGTGATGTGTTATTTCGGTTGTGAATTTAGCTAACAGAATGGACAGTTCCAGTAAAATAGATCTGCGCTATGGCAAGAAGACTCGTATGAAACTTAATGCCAGAAGAAAGAAAAGAAGAGCTTCGAGTGCGCTTCTGGAAAGTTCAAAGAACAGGCAAGTTAAATTTAGATAATACTGTTTAAATATATTTGAATTTTTTTTCGGTATATGCTAGTCAGTCTATATTTTTAAAATACAATTGGATTAAACTAACGTAAAATAGCTTAAATGTGATTTAAAACATGTGACTGAAATTTCAAAATAAGTACTGTTTATAAGAAAGGGCTACGGCAGTTAACAAAAGAGAGACAACCAATAAGGTGACTTCGTAATAGTTTATTCGGTCTGATAGTGCGGAAAAATTTAATATTGCAGATCTTCGCGATTCAACTAAAGTAGGAAATAACGTATGTTCATTTGAAAATATGTATGATTCATTTACTATAAATACTGTCAAATTTTTGTATATTGCTACAAAAGATCGTGTTTTTTTTTCTTTAAAAAAGTGCAAGCTAAACAACAAAGATGATATACCAATTCTGGAGGCGTTGATAGTTATTTTAGAGTCAGAACGAGAGCAGTGCGGGGGACACAAGGTAATATTCCAACGATATACGCATGTATAGGTATTGCTTTAGGTGAAATTTTTTTTTTGTATCTTCTAGTTACGAAAACCTGCAGGTATTTCATTTCTGAGGAACAATAAGGTGCTAAAGCCGTCTTCATTCAAAAGAGGACTGCATAATGTGTACAATAGATGTGTCCTGGCATGATTTAAGAATATATTTTGAAGTAAGAAAGCTTGCTCCTTTAGCCCCATAACTTAGTTTCTGTACAGACTGCTGCAGCTCGCGACGCTGATATCTGATAAAGTTCTCGGTCACAGTGCACAAATAAGTTAACTATTTTGTGCTTTACTATCAGTTTGTTACATGTACAGACAGTAAATTCAGAGTTACATTTAAACAGCTAATGGCAAGAGACGATGTGTAGAAATATTTTTTCTTACACTTTATAGAAGACATAGTTTATACTAGGTATGTTTATATACAAGTTTATAGAAAATATTGTAATGAAATTACTGTATAATTTTATTTATTTAAATTAATTATTTAATGTGTATATTATGTTATTTAATCTTTGCAGCATAATTGTAATAAATAATTATTTTTATATTGAATTTGGAGCTAACTTATATTAATACTATTGTACATTTTAATTCTTACGTTAATCAGTGTAATTAGGTACTGGTAAGGCAAAGCCTATTGTGTATTCTATGCCAGTCTGAGAATCGTTTCGCAGTCGACATTCTACCCACGTCCGCATACACACATACACGCCTACTTCATGAATTACATCAGTATACGTTTCAGTAATAATCCTACTATTACACATTATCTACATCAGTCTTCTCTTTAGTCTACTCTACACTCTTTTAAATTCTTCTATTACAGAATTTGGTCACCCAAACTGTGGGGCCTATTTTAGACAAGTATATATTTCTCTAATCTTTTAAATTCTATCATAATATTACTACAGTTATACATTTTGCTAGGTGATGACTTGCTTAGCAGAAAAACAATCATCCACTCGATACTGATAATTA
>PNEQ01110765.1:0-12734 GCA_003012365.1 Medauroidea extradentata
GACCTCTATAATAACAGAATTTCAAAAATATTCGCGTTTTCATATGAAAATAATTTTACTATCCGAAAATCTCTGCGCGATAAGTTTACGGATGTTAAAATTATTTTCATATGAAAACGCGAATATATTTGAAATTCTGTTATTATAGAGGTCCAGACATTATCGTATTAAAAATTATAAAAATTACAGTTTCCCGTTTTTGTAGATTTTGTGGTTTCAAGCTCTTAATTTTCTAAAAACAGCTTTTAATTTTTTACTCGACAGTAAAGCATACTACCTCATAATGTTATACATATATAAACGTCAGCTGATAAAATATCTACTCGGGAAAAAATCTCATCGAAATTAGATGAGTAGTTCAGATTTTATTGACTATTGAGTGTTCCAGTCACCCGCTCGACATCCTACCTTTCCATACCCCTTAAGGGGCCTCCCTACCCGCGCTTCAAATGCTTTGCAAAGGATTACGACTATTCTTTTTTTTGGCGAAACTATTTAATGCTCGTCATATTTGTATATTTACGAAAGTAACACACACTTCAAACTAGGTTGCTATACATCTATAGAAACAAGCGTTAGACTTGGAACTATGCTGTCCACAAATAAAATAATGTGGTCACCACTTAAAGTCCCGTAGTGAAAAGGTTAATTATAAAACACTGCACGCCAGCTGAGTAGCTTACGCAGATAGGCGATAATACATTACATACTTTAGTCAACGGCACTCTACAACTCCTGCCTCACACACACAAACGCAGCCTAACTACCTGAGTATCCTGGCAAGATCAAGATCAACGATAAGAATTCACGTGTAAAATAATATTCGATTGGACTCAAGCATCTTTCATGATATCACTCTAGGAAAAAAAAAAAAAACAATTTTCTGCGTTAAGAAGGCAGTAGTCTATTGATACAGGAATAAAAGCGTGGAAAACAGTTTGGGTATCTGTTTTCGAGATTTTTTTTATTACATAAACGTATTTGCTCACAGTTTTAAGAATATTTAAACTCACTAGACATCCTTTGGTAATGTGGGTCGTCGGGATGAACGATAACGTTATTGGTGGACAAATGTGTACGTTCAAGACTGAACCCATTACACGTGATAAGCACAAAAATAATAATGCACTACATATGAAGCAACTGAAATTAATAGATAATTTTGTTTAAACTATTTATAAATATAAACTCATATTTACACATAAAATTACACAGTACTCTGAATCACTCATACGCACTTACATGTAACACGTAAACAAGTGCAGATACACAAAAAAAAAACTAATTCTGTGGTTAACGTATATTTTTACTCTTTCTCGCTCACACATACACATGAGTAACAAGCTTAGTTCTTCATTTATAGTAATGTATGTGATTGTGTTTATTAGTGTTTATTTAGCATACACACATACTTATACAAGTTTTAGGCCCGAAGGCCAGCACGCCCTCCTTCCACCCACATTGAAACTGTACTCGGACGAGTGAATCAATGCACGGCACATATCCTCTTCTTTTCTTGTGACTCCTCTTGATTACTTTGTGCCTGTGCTAGCATAATCTCTAAACACGGCTTTCTGCCGGTATTCCATTTAAAATTTGCCCTCCTCGCCAATCAGTGTTCGCCCAGGCCCAGTTTTTGTCAGGCCTTTACCCAAGCGGCACCTTATGGGTCATCGGAACCTAATATTTCTAGCACCTTTACTGCCTTTTACTCCTGCTTCAGTTGTCTTAGCCACTGGTCGAAATCTTCTAGTCTTTTCCCAATCTTTGTAGCAAAGCTGTTCCGCTTCTCAAACATTTCTCTGTTTACCAGTATAGCTTTCAGGTCTACATTAACTATCCCGTAGTCTTGTAGTTGTGCCCTGAATTTCTCTCTGATGTTTTCGGTCTTGGGACATTCCAATACTACGTGCTCCATCGTGTCGTCTGTCCCACAAACATCACACAAAGGTGAATCCACCAATTTCATGCTGTACAACTTAACCTTGAAGTTGTCATGTCCTGTCATGAGTTGTGCACTGTAGTGGTTTACTGTTATCCAATTTCGCTTCATCCTGTCTTCCACTTCAGGAAAAAGCTTGAATGTAATTCTCCCCTTTTCTGAAGTTTACCAACTTGACTGCCACCTTAGCAAGGTTTGCCCTGTAGCCATGTTCTTATCTGGTGATGATATCGTCCTTCTTTGCCGTCGGCGTTGTTCGGCCAATAATCCTCTTTCTCTGGTCAGCAGATCCACAGGCAACACTCCAGCCAGGACGGGCAATGCATCGTTCGATGTTGAGGCATATGCCTTTGTGATACTTAACAGTGCCGACCTCTGAGCACTGATGAGCTTCCTTCTCGCGGCCACCGACTCTGCTCTGTGATACCATATGACTAAGCCATAGGTGATAATGTCCTCAAAGACACTGTGATAGATTGTCTTTAATGTCCTGAAGTTTAATCCCCATTCTGTAGTTCCAATGGATCTTAGCCGACTCAAAGTCACAACAGCTTTCTTACTGACATAATCGATATACGGCAGGAAGTTCATATTATCACCCTGGATGACTCCCAAGTACTTGTACTGGGATACAAGTTGGACAGGCCCTCCTGCAAATCGCACCACTGGAGACCGTTTAAGTTTGCCTTTTAGTAGCATACACTTGGTCTTCTGTGTAGAAAAGGTTAATTTCACTCTGCTTGCCCAGTCTTCAACTCGGGGTACAATCTCTGCCATTTTTCTCTCTAATGTTGCTCTGGACCCACCTGAGACGAGTATGAGCCCATCGTTTGCGTATCCCAGCACAGTGCAACCATCTGGCATTTCAAGATCTAGTAAGTCATCAAATAAAATATTCCAAAGTTTTGGTCCAAGTACTGACCCTTGAGGGCATCTCTTTGTAAGAAGTTTTCCCACGGCATTGTTTATTAAGCTATACTTGCTTCTTCTTTCTTTGAAGAAATTGAGAATCACTGCATATAAGTTCTTAAGGCAACATTTCGATTTAAGTTGATACATAATTTCCGGCCACCAAGCATTGTCAAATGCTCCTGCAATGTCAAGGGATATAGCCATAATGTATTTGGCATTGCATGTGTCAACATATTCCTTTACATCGTGGAGTGCTGATTCCGTACCAAGGCCTTTATGAAAACCGTACTGCCTTTCATTTAAGGCACTGTTTGCTTCTAATGCTGTAATCAGCCTCCTATTGAAAAGTTTTTCAAATGCTTTGCCAAGGACTGGTAACAGTGTCAGTGGCCGGTAAGATTTGGCCTGTGTCGGGTCTTTACCCTCGCCCTTATGCAGGATCCTCACAATGCCCTTTTTCCATATCCTTGGGAACATGCCAGTCTGGAGTAAGTCGTTGTACAGGTTCAGTAGATGAGTCTTAATTCGTGAGTAGCATATCTTAATGATTTCTGCACCAAGACCATCATGTCCAGGAGCCTTGTCATTCTTTAACCCATGAATGGTAACCTTCAATTCTTCTGGAGTGAATTCTGGTGAATCTTCTGTATCTGGTAGCTCTAACATTTTCCACCTCTTGCTGGCATGCTCCTGGGTATCATCAGTTCAGGAGTCATCTGGTAACAGAGTGTTAATTAGCAGTCTCATGCTTAGACTAATATCATTTAGTGGTACTCCATTTTCTTTGAGACAGGGCGGAGGCATGGTCCTTTTTAATTTACCAGAAAAGACCCTGCACACTACACCAAATGGGTCTTCATTGCCTTTCTCAGTCATAAATTTTGTCCAGGACTCTCTATTCTTGTGTCTTATCCTGCTGAAGTAAGCCAGCTTGAGAACCTTATATTCAGCTGCCATCCGTACTCTTTCTTCTCCACGGAGTCTGTGGAGTCGTTTCCTTGCCCTCCGAACTCTGCCTCTTTCCTCTACATATACATATATATATATACACAAATATAAAGTCTTAAGTGTTCTTTTGATAACTTGTTAAAGTGTTCTAAATTTTGGACGTGGCGATAGCGAAGTAATCTGAACAATTAATTTTTTTTCCGGTGGTGCTACCGTCTGTTTTAAAGTGGGTATTTACTGATTGACAATCTTTTGGATATAACAAATATTTGAAAATGTATTGAGGTCTGTTAGTTTCAAGTGTTTGGTGGTTTTTGTGAAGCAAAAATAGTGCGTAAGTTCAGGTTATTGCTAGAGGTAGGAAACATTTTCTGTTTAACACACCTATAGGCAGGGACCTAAAAATTCGTGTTTTATTTTGGGTTCAAAATAGGAATTAACAAACTTAAGGACGGAGTCACTTTTGCGAACTTTTTTGACAGTTCTTGGAGGGTCTTGAGCCAATAATATAGGAGCAACTAAATTGTAAGCCCGATGTTCTGGAAGCACTGTTTCAGAGTGCAACCAATGAGCATATTGTTATCTGCTTGAGCACACAGATGTTTTTGGAGGCTATTCTACAGGCCAGTGAACACTTCAGTGACATAAAATTAAAAATTGTCGGTTGGTGTCATGTAACGTACGTTAATACCTATGCTCCGAATGTATGGTCGGATCTAATACCTTTACCTTTTAACGTGGCCACACTTCACCATTGCCTAAAACTAACATCTTACAGCATCAAACAACCTGTATACAGGAGCACAACACAAATTCCGGCGGGAGAGGGGGAGGGGGTGGAACGCAATAACTGCTGTTCTAATTTTCATCTTTAAGACGGTACTATTGTCAGCATGTTGGGTAAGAAAGTTCCGCTTTCATAAAACTGAAATAATTATTGTGAGTAGACAGGTATATTGTTTGAAGGTTTGCCCCTGCTTCTAGGATTCATAAAAGGAAGAGAGGGAGGGGGGTAATATACCCTGACCCCCTCCTGTTGTTGCGCCTCTGCTTGTATACAAGTAAACGCACGTATTGGAATAAATTAAAAAAATAACTAACCGTAAGAAAGCGTAACGTCGTAGGAAGATGAAAACCACAAATCACTAGGTTGTGTCCAAGATCAGCGTTGACGAGGTGTCGATAATGGTCGTGTTTAGCTAGGGTGATCGAAGGCCGTGTTCGCCGAGGTATGACGCTCACGTGGCAAGGAGGTCGGCCCGATGATGGTTCGCGCCCACAGCTCCGGCATGACTCAATTTGTGAGTGGTTTGCTGTGGTTCGCTGGCTGCTGTAACCACGGCGGCTCCATAGCTAGCAGTTGCTACCCAGAACCACGGAACAGGTCGGCATACAGAAGCAAAATAGTGTATCGGTGCCTTTGATGTAAGAGTACTCGACCGGTTGGCTATCAGCTGCACGACGTTACTGACATTAAGATTAATAGACTACAGGTTATGGAGCTCAGCGTTCTTAGTTTGGCAGGGGACAATTTCTGACGCTAGTTGTGCTGGTATCGGTAAGGGGATATAGGTCAGGTGTCATTTCCGGTTTTGAAATCTTTGGTGATAATAAAATTGTTCTTATTAAAAATATAAAAGTTGTACTTACCTTGTTTTATATTAATTTTTCTTTTTAACCAGCTGCCTTTTCCTTTTTAACTAGCCTAACTAACACTTATTATATTACCATATCTTATTTTATAGCCACCTTAACGACTCCATCTTTACTAGCGACGAAAATTGTCTCTTGCTAACCTAGTACATATGAAAATAACATTATCTCCCTAACCTGTAGTAGAATCAACCTTAACGCAAGGCTTTGAAACAAAGTGATGCAAAGTCTTCCTGCAAAACAAAAGTCCTACGTCAATTTATATCACACATTTTAGCAGTGATAGAAGAAAGACTTTTGACGGGTATGCTGGTGTTTGTTAAGTACCGCTGAATATCGAAGTGTACAGAAAAGAAATTGCATGAAGATGCCTTTTGAAGTAATCGCACTCGGTCTGTTATTGGCTGCATAAAGCCAGATTCACAACCACACTTAACACGAACACACATACGTACGTTAAGTGTTAGAGATTTGATTCACAACAATATTTAATCTAGACATGCGCGGAAAATGTTTATGTCATAACAAAATGTCGGTAATAGAGGGTCGTAATTTATTTTTACTTTTAGCTGCGAATTAAATAATTTATAACCGCAAGCTAAGTTATTTCTCGATATAAATTAATATTAAATTGATTCTTACGTTTGCACATGCTACATTCACAACCACCACTTAGCGTACGTACGTAGTAGAAAGTTGATCAACTCTATTACGTACGTACGCACGCTACGCGAAGATGTGAATGCTAGCATGCACACTCGGTGTTTCTACTTTTACACATACGTACACTCGCACGCTAAGTGATGGTTGTAAATACAGCTTAAGGCTTTACACGTGGGCATTGTATCTGGGCACTGCGGGGTTGGGGAGATTCCTGATTGGCAGAGCCTTGTTCTGTAGTGTTGGTCTGGAGTCTGAATGGCGAAAAACTTCCCGCCACATTGCTAGCTCGCGCAGCTCGAGTTCGCCACACACCGTAGTTTAGTCCAGGGGCCTGTCACTAGATAGGGCAAATACTTCTCTTATTGACGACTAACGTCCGTTTGTAGCAACATCATCATGTATTATTTTGCAACTTAAGCATTTTAACGTTATTAATGCTGTTGTAAATGAAATAAAAGTTATTAATTTAAATTGAAGTGTTTTTAAGCGTCTCGTAAATAGAGAAAAATTTCCAACAATTATTTATGGCGTTGAGTTGGACTTCGTGACTCTACATTATACTGCTGTTGATGGCCAATCTCGTGAAAAACGTTAGTTTTAAATTTGCGAGAGTAAACGTTATTTTAATTTTAAAATGATAGAAAAATCAAAACAGTCGTTACCTTAATAGTAAAACCTCGTAACTCCATTTCGCATCCGTTCAGGAAAAAAGGAGAGAAAAAAGATTTTATTTCTCTCACACTGAGTAAAAATACAAATTTTGTACCACGTAATTATAAATGAAAATTTTGTACCTACTTTAAACAACAATTCTTTGTAAATACCTTATTGTGATGGTTTAAAAGGGCTCGAATGTCCAATCTTCATAATATGGAGTTACGAGCTTTTACTATTAAGGTAACGCTGTGCTTAGTGCGACGTTTGATTGAGCCAAATTTAGTATTATATTCAATTTATAAAATTATAATCATTAATTCACGTAATAATACGAAGGTTTTCCGTTCATTTGTAATGATAGCAGACATACAGGACAAAAATTATTACAGTATACTACAAAATGTATTATGCAAGAAAATTTTCAAAGAATTATTTAACAGACTATGCCGATAAATTAACGTAATAGTATATTACATATATACATATGGGTTAAACAACAGTATTAATATACTTACTGGTAGCCGAGTGGGCCGACCCCCGTGGTTCAGTTAGTTGAGCGGCCGACTTTCGTGCGAGGGTTTCTGGGTTCGATTCCCTGGTCTGGTTGAGTCTAAATTTGTCTTTGTCCAAATGGTCTCAATCAATTGTCTCTATAAAAATTGCGTGATACCTGCAGTTTTATGAATGGTACCTGTAGGGTTAGGTGCGGTACCTACAGTTCTATGCGTGGTACCTGCAGTTGTATTTATTATTTAAGTTAAGACATTTATTCTTCTCTTACACTTAACCATTAGCATACAAATACAGAAATACGGAACACAGCTACCTTCATAGAAAATAGTTGTGGTTGCTGCTTATGTTGTGGTTGAGGTTCTTGTTTTAACCTCCTACCAAGTCACAGATCTAACCTTGTCTCCGTTCTTCCTTTGACCTAACACTTTTCTCCCCTTGTATATATGTCTTGAATTACTTTTTAAACTTGCTTCCGCCTCGCCACTGCACCAAACATTTTAATAAAATAGAATTTTATAATGTGGTAAAGGTCACATGATTATATCCGTGATGAAAGTTCGATTCCGCACACCGGCAAAAAATAAGTTTTTTTTGTAGTCTTACAAATTAAGAAAAAAATGTCAATGACAATTTCCACACACACAAACGATGCAAACAAATATGGCCAATGACTGCAGCGCCACATTCTTTAAGATGGATTTTCATGCTGCGTGGTTGGTACCTCTGGAAGAAATTGTGAGCCGGAAACACAACAGAAATAAGCAAAGGACGTTAAGCTGACAGTGAACTCTCTTTTTCCTTCCACACTCTTTGGTTTCGTCGTTGCGTGTTCAGGTATTGTCAATAGGGCACCTGATATTCGTGAAAAGCTTTTGCGCCAGCTTGTTTCAATGCTTTACGTCAACATCTGCTACAGCCCTGCTTCTTGGTGAGGCCGTGGTGGGCGCAGTGGTTAGAGGCTAGAGTACTCGCCTCCCCTCCAAGGCGACCTGAGTTCGATTCCCGGCGGGGTCGGGACCCGGATTTTCGTATGTGGGAATCGTACCGGACGATGCCACTAGTCGGCGGGTTTTCTCGGGCGGGAATCTTCGGTTTCCCCCGCCCCTTTATTCCGACGCCGCTCCATACATCACGTCACCAAAGCTAAAGACCAAGATGTTAAGTGCTGACCAAAACCAATTCACTTACTCTGATTATTAGCCAGTGATTGGGTGCTTTTAATTCTCAGCGTCTTGAGATTTTTATGGGACTTTAAGTGGTGACCATATTTTTTTTTTTTTTTTGTGGGCAGCATAGTTCAAAGTCTAACTCTTGCTTCTATGGTTATGTTTTTCGAATCCGGTTGTTATTTTTACTGCAAAAAAAAATATATTTTTGGCCATTTTGAGGGGCTCGAAAATGATGTTTTAAATAAACGCGCCGAATTTTTGAAACTATAGCGACATAGTTTGAAGTGTGTCTTTTTTTCGTAGATAAACAAATACAAAGCGCGTTAAGTAGTTTCGTAAAAAAAAAAAAGAATAGTCGCAACTCGTTGCAACGCATTTCAAGCGCAGGTAGGGAGGCCCCTTAACCGAAGCTGCAGAAGTGGACATTTGCATTGAAATAAGTTGGTGCAAAATTCTATTCTCAAAAAATCAGTCCCTCTAACTACAGCAGTTTTCACTCTTGGGTAAAAAAATACGCTTCAAAGTACAGAAGATATTTTTTTTTGTAACCTAATCCAGAGAAAAATGTTCAGTTGTTTTCCATTAAAAGACGGCATTCTAGATATCTGCACGTTTCTCCGCGATGACATGCGTAACTAAGGCGGACCGCAGGAACACTGCAGTGAGAGACAAACAATGTTGTTCTCGAGCACGACCAACGTGCGTGGTTTCTCTCGGAGAAGGAAAGTTTACTAATGGCCGGTGCTATGTACTATGCGACTGCCTATTGCGTCAAGGAGTCAGGGGCGGCAGGGCGGTCGACAGTAGACCTAACCCATTACTATTAAATGAAAATATTATTTTGCATGATTTTTTACCTGTCTATTACAATCATAAGTAATTATTAGAGATGATGGTTTATCGCGGGAAAAATTGACTGTTTGCTGGACCTCAACCAACGTTCAACTTACCAGAAGATTAATGGCTTTCACTTGTACTTGGAGCTATACCCTGTTTGACTGAGCCAATAAGAATCCAGCTATTGTAATATTTGATTGTCTGCAGAGTGCAGACGGTTTATACGTTGTGTCAGACATATATCACCCAATCATACCTGTCGCAAAAAACTCCGGTGTTTTCAAAGGTATGTTGATATGTTGGCATAACAAATTTTCGCGATGTACCATCATCTCTAGTAATTTTTTAAAATTATAAACGAATATATAACGTCACAATTTGGGATTTACAGTAAGTCGGGAAAAGCACATTAGTGTTTATTGTTTCATGCTCTAGCAGTCAGCAGCGTCATTTCAGGTTTGGGGGGGGGGGGAAGAAGATTTTTTTCGACGATAGTGACCTTGTTGCATCTTTTTTATTAACTGAGCATGTATAAATTAGAAACTGTAATAATAAAACTTCAGTTCTATGTGCTTAAGTTAGCATTATTTAAACAACAAAATGTAAAAAATATATTTTACACATATAAAATTCTAATTCTAAAGGGGTGGGCAATTGCCCCCCCTGCCCCCCTTAAATGACGCCCCTGTTAGCAGTACGTGTAGTATTTGACCAAGTTACTAGTAGTTAGTGTCATTGAGTTTATGGCACTTAATAACCTTTTTTTCCGACAGTTGAAATGTATTTTTTTTTTTTGCCTTAGGTTATCTATTTGAAGTGTGTGGAAAGTATAAAGATGCAACAACCCGCAAAAAAATATGTTACCGAGTGCGGAAAAAACGTAGGATAGAAAAAATGGGGAGCGGCGTAAGGTAATTCGCCTAGGGCGCCAAAATGCCTTGCACCGGCCTGAGTTTACTCGCGGACAACCGAGCGCTTTGGACATTCCTGCGCAGTTTCTTGTATCCGCACAGCTGGACGGCCTTCCGTTCCACGCACGACACTTCCGTCACTGGTACGTAACCACGGAGCGAAAACGTCCATTCCTAAAAGCCAGACGTGCAGACAAAGAGTCATGATGAGCTTTATCTTTTTTCCTTAGTTTTTGTCAGTCCTGTGTACATGCAATTTTATTCTGTGCATCTGTAAGAAAAATGGTTAAGTGTAAGAGAAGACTACATGCCTTAACTTCGCCATTTGAAAAATAAGTAAATTAATAAATAATAAATTGTGTCACATTGCACTTTTGTTTTCGCCGTGTTCTCACAGCCGTGTCTATAGCAGGTCGACGCCAGGGCTCGCTCTTGAGTTTTGCAGTTGTTTTGAAATTTTTTTTAACGCAAATTAATACACATATCAAAAATTCATTCTGGCAGTTTTAACACTTATACATAGAGACTGGAAAAATTCGCGGGTTCACTGACCTGTAGGCTAGCCTGCAATGATGTTTGGGAACTGAAGCAGACAGAATATGCTTATTAGCTGCTTGTTAAAGTGATACACTGCATTAGGTAAATTTTTATTATTGGCTCAAAGACTTCCAAAAAGAGTCAAATAAGTCAAAGGCCAATTGCAAAAGTGACACAAACTTACAGTAGTTGGAATTCTAGCTTGTGCCCAAAAGAAAACGCCAATGTTTCAGGTCTCTACTTATATATCATCGTTTGTATCCGAATTTTTATTTTGCACGACACCAAACGGATTTTTAGATTTTTGCCCCTTAAATAGCGCATATTTTGTTGTCAAAATAAGCCAAAATTAAGCAAAATTATTTTTTGCTAGCAAACGGTACTAAAAAAAAAAAAAAAAAAAACGCTCTGGTAAAATTGTGTATCGTATGACTGTACACAGTCTCAAATTTACTCTTATCTACAACACCAAGGCGATCCGGGTTCGATTAACGGCGGGGTCGGTCCCCGGATTTTCGCATGTGGGAATCGTGCTGGACGATGTCGTTGGCCGGCGGGTTTTCTTGGGGATCTCACGTTTCCCCCGCCCTTTCATTCCGACGCTGCTCCATACTCACCTCATCTCTTTCTCACTCACTCTTATCTACGAAAGGAACACACAGTTGAAACTACGCTTCAATAATCTTAACAATTCAGCACCCTTGTTAGAAACATCATTTCCTCGCCTCTCAAAATGACTAAAAACGGATAAAAATAACTGGAGTGCCTATTTGCTTCACTCTTAAAGTAAGAATATAATGGAAGATTACATTTGCATAAGTTTTTTATGAATATCCCCACCCTTTCCTTTTTCCGCTGACTATGTCCGTGGATTGCTGTAAGTATACGTGGATCGGGATAAAGTGAGCAAGTATGAAAACCTGGTCACGTATTTCCTTTAAAATATTAATATTTTCCTGCCACTTTAAAACATGAATAAATCGCTGTAAATATAAGATTGTGCCGTACTAAAAGTTAACGTTTGAAGTTTAAATTATTTAAAATTAAATTTTAGACGTGGAGGCCTTCAAAAGTGCTTACTTTATCGTGAACTACCGATACATAGTCCCAGTTTGACCTTGAGCCTTGGTCACACCGACCGCGGTCCAAGCACGCCAAAGCAAGAGATGCGCGTGCCGATGAAAACTGACACGGCAGCGACCAGGAGGAATGCGTGTGCTTGCTGCCCTGTTGTCTGTCTGGCTTCAAGGTCTCCACAGCTCACCGGTAGCTACAGTGCATCACAAAAAACTAGTCCCACGTGGCAGGGAAATCAAGAGCCGACGACCATTGAAGGAAAATCATTGAATATTTACAGGTCACCGAGTAAGGCTAGCTGTTGTTGTACTTTTTCCAGTTCTTTTACTCGCCGATACAATCGGCACCGTTGCTTAATGTTGACAACGAGCACTATAGCTGGGATTCAGAACCATTAGCCACAGGAAGGTCAAGACGAAGATCATAATTGATAGAGATGATTTTTTTATCACGAGAAAACTTGACTGTTTGCTGGATTTCAACGCACGTTCAGCTTACCGGAAGATTACTGACTTTCGTTTGCAAGTGGAACTGTTACCCAGTTTGAATGAGCCAATAAGAATCCCGCTATTGTAATATTTTATGCCTGATTGGTCTGCAGACAGCAACGTTGTGGCAGACGTATATCGCCGAATGATATATGTGACAAGAAACTACAGCGTTTTCAAAGGTATGTTGGCACAAAACATTTTCACGATATACCATCATCTCTAATAACAGGGGTGCCCACAAGGGGGGGTGACGACGCAGACTGCGTCATTAAAATTTCAGGGGGGGGGGGTTGTTAAAAGTGAGGAAAAAGATTTAACACATTATGATGCAAGAACAACATTTCTACGAAAATTTTATTTTCATAATGAGAAAATTAATACGCCTTTGGTGCTTGAATAATTCAAAGGGATCTTGAAAACCAAA
>PNEQ01110766.1:0-12735 GCA_003012365.1 Medauroidea extradentata
GTTGGGGGGACGTTTGAATACCAGCCTTGGTGGTTTAGTGAGCAAGTTTTGGGTGAGTGGTGAGGAGGCCAGGATTTTGTGCCCACAGTTCAGTATTGTTTTGAGTTTGTGCAGACCTTCGTGGTATGGGACAACCAGGGGGATTTCAGAATTGCCAAGCTTGGTTGAGTCGTCACTAGTTGTAGTGGCTCGCTGTATTCATGTTTTCACACCCTTTTTAAAAATAATTTTAGCATAGTATGAGATATCTCATAAGATATTTTTCAGAAGTTCATTACATCTTACTACATTTATACAACTTAATAAGTTAAGTAGACTTGTGTATTTTGTTTATCCTATGTTCCTATTTTCAAAACTGTGGCAATTTTTATATATTTAATGTAATGTGACATCTGTGCTCACTTTTTTCCGAATTTCGCAGAACTTGGTACACATATACTACTTGGTAAGCTGACATGACTTTTGTGTATTTCGTTCACCTGTTCATATTTTTATAATGGTGGCCAGTTTTCTATATTTAGCATACCTAGCATAGCATAGCTGAAAGCATAGCATAATGTAGCATAGCTGAACTGACATTCTGTAATTTGTTCATCCTATAATCTTATTCACATCAGACATAGTACACTTGTTGGTAAGCTACCTCGATTCTATGTATTTTCTTCTTTTTGTGTTCGTATTTTCAAATTGGAGGGTGTTCAAACATTTTTTTCGAACATACAAAATATCACGAAAAATATTTTTCATATTTTTTATCAAAATTGGTGCACATAACTCGGTACTCTTATAGTAGTTAGTAAGTTAAATTGACGATGTTTGTTTAGTTTACACAGTGACTATCGAAATAGTGAAAATTTTATCATTTTCAGATCACACAAGATATCTGCATGACCTACTTTTCAGAATTTTATCAAACTCCGTACACGTACAGGATGAGTCAGGAGGAAAGGTACATGCTTTGAGGAGTGATAACACTGGTGATTTTGTACAAAATGTTTCTAATAAACATATGCCCATTTCTTATCAGCTTCAGAGAAACTGAATGAAAACAACAAGGAACGGGAAATGTGCAGGTGACTGTAAATCACGATAGTTATTGTATGTTTTGTTTAATTGTGTACATTTCCTCACAAAACATGTTCAAACACTCCACCACCAACTTCAATGCATTTTGCTGCTCTGATAGACAGCTGCTGTGTTGCTGATCTGAGCTCATTATTACGTTGCTTTACTTGAGCACAAGTATGGTAAATACGAGCAAGAAGTTCCTCTCTTGTGTCCACCCTGCGCGTGTAGACTTCGCTTTTAAGCCAACCCCACACACAGTAATCCAATTGGGTAAGATCAGGTGACCTCTGTGGCCAAGCAATGACTCCATGGTGACCGATTCAACGCTCAGGATACATTTAGTTGAGGTACTGTGTCACTGGCTGTACAGAATGTGCAGGAGCTCCGTCGTGCTGAAAGTACATACGTGGTGTTGTTGCGAAAGGGATATCCTCCAAGTATTCTGGTAACTTGTTTTGAAGAAAATCAAGATACCTTACTCCAATAAGACGATTATCTAAAACTACTGGACCGATGAGTTGGTCATCAATAATACCACACCACACATTAACTGAGAAACATCGTTGAAAATTCCTTTCTTCAGTAGGGTGTAGATTTTTGTCTGCCCATACGTGACAGTTGCATGTGCTGTTGATTCCGTTGCAGGTAAATGTTCACTCATCAGTGAACAGAATACATGGAATTAATCTATCATTGGCAATGATTCACTGACAGAATTCTTGCCGGTGGACATCATCTCCTTCATGCAGATGTTGTACACTCTGCCAATGATATGGATACAGACCCTGCTCGTATACTGTGCATATCACTCTTGTTTGTGGAATATGAGGTTGAGCAGCAATTCGCCTCGAGCTAGTTGTTGGGCTGCGTTCTAGTACCTGAAGAATGTTCTCAACTTCATTAAGAGCTTGTTGTACGGGACGTTCGGATACAACATTTACGCTGGGAAGCGTACCACGGTCACGCAATCCTGCAAACACCCTGCTATCTGGTACTCTGCGATTAGGAATCCGTCGTTCGTACTCACGAACAGCGGCTCTTGAATTCCCATCGGAGAAACCGTAGGCAAACATCATGTCAGCATACTCTGCATGTGTGAAGACCTGTGGCATTTTTGACTACACTGAACTGTATTCACTGTACACTTAATAACTCTGTAGTTCCCAATACTTGGGCAAGCACTGTAGGACTGAGACTGAGGTAAACAACTGCACCATGCTTAGAGCGCCACCATGTGGAAATGTACAAAATTACACACAGCATAAGATAACAGTAGCGTGATTTACCATCACCTGCACTTGTCCTGTTCCTTGTTGTTTTCATTTGGTTTCTTTGAAACGGTTAAGAAAAGGGCATATGTTCATTAGAAACATTTTGTTCAGAATCACCAGTACTATCACCCCTCAAAGTATGTACCTTTTCTCCAGACTCACCATGTACAGTTCAAAGTAAAGTAACACGATTTTTGTACATTTTGTTCAGTTTTATTAACAACTGCAAAGTGGTGGAATTTTGAGAAAAAATATCACATGAGAAATCTAAATGAACTTTTAAACAGAATTTCATTTAATGCTGTGCCAATGTAGTAGGCAAACAAATACAGCTTTTTTAGTTATATATATTTTATTCATACTGTAGTCAGTTATTAAAAACTAGGCAGTTTTTTAAATTACAAAAAGTATTCATTGCAGTTCTTTTTATAAATATCATTGTGGATTATTCAATTTCTCTAAATCAAATGGTTTTCGTTTCATGTATGGAATTGTTTTAGGCAAATTTGGGCGTTGATTTGCCTCTGCACAAAAATTATAAAATCTATTGTCACTGCTGTTAAAAATAGTTACGATGAATGTTTATAATTCAAATCATATGTTAAACAAATATAAAATTCATAAAAAAAAAAATACAATTTAAATTCTGGAAAGGAGCCCTCTGCCCCTGCCCCCTTCCTATTAATTTTCTTCAGGTCGTAGACATGTTGAGATATTGAGATGATGTCTGGTAGGAATTAAATAAATAAGCTACTTCATCACATTTTTAAATTCGATTGTTTAAAGGCTTGAAAGATATAAAATGTTAACAGAAATCTCGTAAAGCAAGTATGACCCCGTAAAAATTATTTTAAAGTAGTTACTTTTTGTCGTCCTTTTGATACGTATACCTCTTTGCGCATGGCCATTTATATACATTTACTTTCTTAAACATTTTTGACGTAGTTGTTTGGAACACTGGTAGGAGGTTTTAGGTTCTAATTTTGTGTGAGGCAAGACGACAGGGAATTGCTGTGGTATTATACACGCACATATTAGTGGCAGCGGCAGAAGAGTTAATTTTCTATTGAGGTATACAACAATGAACAAAATCTGTTTTCTGCATTGAGAAAAGGAAAAAGTTGTAAGAAAAAAAAATGAGATTAGCTGTTTTCGAATGCTTTCGGCATGCTCGTGAAATGCACTTGGAGACTCAGTGTGGCAGAAATATGCCCAGTCATCCAATTTCAAAAAAAGCTGTGGTGAACTTTTTTAGACAAGATCATTATCTAGCATGAACAGTGGATGATGACGTATACCTATGTATGGATGTGTGAGTAAATGTGATAGTTAATGTTTTTATTTTTTGTCTTTATTGTATTGTGCTTTAAATTTTTTCTGCTTCCTTTCAAAAAATTTTGAACTTTAACGCTGCAATGTTAATTAATTTAGCTATGTAAATTCAATATTTCCTTTTCTTCTCCTGTTACGTTGTGAAATTTTTTCTTATTATGTATACTGTGGTTAAGTGTAAGATAAGGCGACTTCGCCTTAACTTCGCCACATAAAATTAAGACGAATAAATAAATAAAAATGTTTTTTTTTTGCCCTCAGTTTTCTGGGTGTTGAAAAAAACTGCCCAAAGAGTTCTTATCAATGTGTATGTGTGGCTTCAACAAATACTGAGCCACATCTAATGTAACATCTTTGCTGCCGCCTGAGCCCTTAAAAGTATAATCGACGTAGTTACGACAGGGACAGTTGAGTTGGGAAATTTGGAAGGTTCTTATCACCTAAAGTTTTGAGAGCAGTGAGGGGTGACGTGAGGTGAATATGAAACAGTGTCTGGAATAAAAGGCTGGGAAAAGGGAGAACCATGAGAAAAGTAACCAAACTGTGCATTGTACAGGCACGTTTATCATGTGCAAAATTCCAGTCGACTCTGCCAGGAATCAAACCCAGATAGTGTTGATAATTTTTAAAAGAATAGCGGGCGAAACAACAGCCAGGCTACTGGTATATAAAATAACTCAGTTCACCATAAACAACACAAAGTACTACACAACACACTACCTGCCAAACAGTGTATACACAAACCATTCACTGAAATTTAAACTTTATTTAGGTAGCTTTACGAAGATGATAGTATTCCATCGGTCACGGATAAGACCGAACCCTGGAAGGGGAAAAACGTTTGCTTGACCTTGGTCAATATTGTGGACAGATACCTAAAATATTTACAATTAAAAAATTCTTCTACAGGAGTGAAAAGTAAGGTTGTTGCAAAAAAAAAAAAAAGCCAACAGTTCCAGTAGGCTTAGAGCACAGGATATTCTACTCAAACGTTTATGTCATTAAGCTAGTAATTGTATAAGTTAAAGCCAGTACACTATAAACATAAAATTATATTAAACATATATCTTGCTGTATTGTATTTTTTTTATTTATTTTCTTTACTTTTTTTGTACGAGGGTACAAATGATTTTGTAAAACATAATCAAATTTGGGGGGGGGGGGTACATTGTACCCCCCTGTTCATACGTCGATGTTCTGCATGAAGTTTCTTTAAGACTGCGCTACAATTGATTTAGTACAGAATATAGCACACACACAGGAATTTCAAAGCACAGTTTCCAAATGCCATACACTACAATGCGCACAGAGAAAGTTTGGTTAAAAAGTAAAATTTTGCTGTGCGTGTGCGCCATGCCCAGCCAATCAGAATGAGGATACTGCGGAGTTCATGTGGAGCTTGGTTATCGATTAATTTGGAATGAACTTGACTATAGTTGTGTCCGGTTTCTACCCACGTGCTTAGTTTATGTAAACAAGCATGGTGTTTTGCGAAATTTAACAATTATTAATTTGGGAGATCCGGCATCGTGATTTTCACATAAATTACGAAAAAAAATGTACAAAGTAAGCAATTGTAATTGCTAGTGCTGCCAAAACACAAACAAATAATATACCATCAATCACTTCCGGCACACGACGTCCTGAACCTCTCGTGTGCTGCAATAAATGTAGCTTACGAGATTTATATGTACTTTTGATGTGTGCATGTTCTTACTCAATTGTAGCGTAGTCTTTAAGAACACCGGAACAAAGAGAACTTAAAAAAAGTATTTTAAAGTAATTTTTGTTAACAGTAAATATAATATTAAAATAAAATTTCTGTCGAGTGATATTCTTTTGGGGATTTCACGTCTAGTAATAAAATAACAAAAGTTCCGTTAAAATTTAGCCACAGAGAGTGTTTTTTTAAACACTGCAACATGATATTTTAACCTCCCCCTTTTTTTACGTTAAGTCGCAGGAAGGAAAACTATTACCGGTAAGTACTAGGCAGTCGATGCCCATGCACTACATACCCACCCCTACCACCCTCCCATCGCTCTTCTCCTGACAAATAAATCGTGGACGGTTGTGTGGTACGACTGCATGTCTCGCCAGGGAACAGAGGCCCTGTGTAAATAGCGGCCACCGACGTGGCGTGGGTAGCTTGGAGGAGGCAGTTTGGCTCCCGTCACTCTGCCGCGTGTTTATAAACTTCGGGTAAACAGCTTGCTCGCTCACTTCATCCGGAAAGTGGATTTCTCGAACCCCCCTCCTCCCCCTTCAGAGCCAGGGGCGCACGAGGTGCTGCCGGTAAACAAACGCCGCGTGTGTAACGGACGCCGTCTTGGCTCTCATTCACCCGCCGGAAACAAAAGAACGCGGGAAGTCTCCCTTCATCTTTGTGGGGTCAGCTTCGCTTCGCAGCCAGTAAACCGAACATTTTTAGGAACTTGATTCTGCATAACGCGTAGAGCCAGGGGCGCCCATTTTTTACTACCTAGCAACCTGTATGGATTCAGCGACGAGTTATTTTGTTTTGATATTGGAGGGGCGAGGGGGCAATAAAAAATATGATACGAATACGTACAATACAATCCATACTCGATTATCTTCCTGCGGATTTCAGCCATCAATGTGTGTAAAATAAAGTATGATGTTACAGAAATTAAGTACAAGATGAGAGAAGTAAAGGCCTCACCTGTACCATTTCTGTTTGTTTATACGTTCTTATAGGGCAAGAAAATGAGGGGGGAGGGTGAGAATGTCGCTACCTGAACCCGACCACTTTTTTTTTTGTAAAGTCGATGCTGGTAAGGCTATAAAAATGAAATGGCGAGAGACTTTAAGGCCTATAGTGCACAGTTAATTTTATCAACATATTTTAATTTTCATAATGTGTATTTCATAGAACATAAGTTTTTCCGCAACTACACAAGGAATAGCATTAATATTAATGTAGTTATTTCTTATGACGAGTACCTATGGAGATGTACTAGTAATACCTTGAGGTTTGTAGACCCAAATGTGAAATGATTTTCCTGTAGAGATTGTAAAATTACTTTAAAAGAGTTTTTAACCCCCAACGCAAAAAGAGGGGTGTTATAAGTTTGGCGTGTGTATCTGTGTTGTCTGTCTGTGGCATCGTAGCTTCTAAACGAATAAATCGATTTTGATTTAGTTTTTTTTTTTTTGTTTGAAAGGTGTCTTGGTCGAGAATGTTCTTAGCTGTGATTTAAAGAAATATGTTCAGCCGTTTAAAGAGCATCAGTTCTTTTGTAGTATTTTGAGTGAATGCGAGCAATTCTACTGGTCTTATCGATTTGAAATTTAGTATCCTGTGAGTCAGGGTGTTTAAAATTTTTAATTTAAGTCTTAGCTTGTGTCAGAAAAATTAATCGTTTCACTCTAGGCAACTGCTGAAGTAAGACACTTATATAAGTGCATCAAGTTATTAAGTACCTACACTTGTTATTGGCATTCTCTCACTATGATGTGACAGAAAATACGGACGTCTAGAGAATGCCTGTGAACTTATAGAATCTTCAGATATGCCTTATTAATGCAGTTTCAGCTACCATTTTGTCAGGTCACGTGACTTCAAGCTGGTAATTTTTCTGTCTGATGCACCAATGTCCTGAAAGCCGAACGGCTGAAAAATTGATATTTCGTGTCTTTGCCTAACACTGTAATAATGTATTACCCCCTTCGTCAAATAAGTAAATACACGAAAACTTGCAAAAAACTATAGAATGAAACGTAAAGGAATAGTTACGCCATCGTCGAGATGATTACTAATATGTCACATAATCATAGTGGTGGAATAGTTGGGTATTGTTGATAGTATTTTCAAGAGAAAAATCTCTATGAAATACGGGAACAACCCAACCGTTATGTACTAGAAATTTCAAACCCTTTGAAAATCGTTGTAAGAACAAGGAGGACAATCTAAGGGTCACTATTTATGAGACATAGTTTTTTTTATACAAAATCGTTTACGAATTTTTATAATTTTCGTTTCGCATTTGTCAACTTCAGAGCTTACAAAATACCAAATACAAATTGCAAAACCGCCGTTATGTTGGCTTCGTCTAGTATAGAATAACTATGAAATACGTACATAAGTAAACATTTCGGTTACATTTACAAGCTGGCGCACGAAAAGACATCTCCGTCGTGTATATGTGTATGTCATCGCTTCATCTCGAGTATTTTTAAATTCTAGACGAAAATATCGACTGTGTAAATCAAAAGTATTGAGTTTCATCTACACGCCAAGGATTTTCTCACACGCCTGTACAATTGGCTGTTATAATACTGACAGCAAGGTAAAGTTTGCTCATGTTAGCAATTTATTTGTTGAGACCGCTATCTACGAGTGATATTAAAGTTGTCAAGTATCGCATGGCATATTACGTTGCCAATAATTATCTTAATTACGGTTTAGAGATGATGGTATATTGCGAAAATATTCTATGCGAACATACCCTTGAAAACGCTGTAGTTAATTGTAACATATATGATTGGGTTATGTAAGTCTGACTCAACGTTACTGCCTGCAGACAAATAACAGGCATCAAATATTACAACAGCGGGATTCGTATTGGCTCAGTCGAACAGGGCAACAACTCAACGTACAGGTGAGTGAGTGATTTTGGTCAGCGCTTAACATCTAGGTCTTCAGCGCTGGTGAAGGGTGACATGAGGTGAGTATGGAGCAGTGCCGGAATTATAAGGGCGGAGGAAACGGGAGATCCCCAAGAAAACGTGCATCGTTCGGCACGATTCTCACATGCGTAAATCCGGGGTCCGACCCCGCCGGGAATCAAGCCCGGATCGCCTTGGTGGGAGGCGAATGGTCTGGCAATTCGGTCCCCGCTTTGAGTACATAGGAACAGAAATATGTCAATGGTTTCCAATTGCCTCTGCTTCCTACTCGCCAGCGAAAAATTTATTCAGTTCGTCTGCAAGTAAAAACACGACCATTCACATCCGTGTACGCTACGGCGGCATATCCATTTAGATTTCATGCAAATGTGGATCGCACATTACATCTGTATATTGCGAAAACTTCTTAATGTGGTATTGATTTTTTAAACGAATGAGATTCAGTTTTACTGTCTGTGACATTCATTAAAGTTATATCACTCTTACCAGTGGACGTATTTATATTAACTAAACCAGTCTCTGTCTGCTGCTGTCTTTATTAGTTTTGCGAGTCTTGAAAAAGTTAAGTTTTAAGTGCTCTGAATTATCTAAAGTAATTACTTAAAACGCGCATTTCATTTTCAATATATTTTCAAAAACTAATTTCTTCCAAAAAATTTAATTTTATTAGGCCTAAACGTATTTGATAAAAACATTTTTACACTTAAAATGTC
Source organism: Medauroidea extradentata (assembly GCA_003012365.1). Taxonomy (NCBI): domain Eukaryota; kingdom Metazoa; phylum Arthropoda; class Insecta; order Phasmatodea; family Phasmatidae; genus Medauroidea; species Medauroidea extradentata. The sequence goes on from PNEQ01110766.1 coordinate 9,035, forward strand.
ATACAAGCAATAATAATAGTGATAGCAACATTAAAAACGGTAAATCACTGTAAAAATGTTCTTAATGATCTAAAAAATTATATAAAAAACAGTGAAGAGAAGGGCAGGAGATCCCCGAGAAAACCCATCGACAGGCAACATCGTCCGGCTCGAGTCCCACATGCAATAATCTGGGGACCGTCACCAACCCTGCCGGGGATCGAGCTCGGATCGCCTTGGTGGGAGGCGAGTGCTTTAACCACTGCGCCGATCCGCGGCCCCGTGAGATAAACTAGCGTTGTAGAAACTGCACATAACATAGTTATCGTGGTTAAATACGAGTGACGGGGCCACAAAATACATTAATTAAATGTATGCCGAGACTCATTTCAGATGAAATTTTGCGTGCTAGGCTATAGCAAGGCGTAGAGTAATATTTAGTTTGACTTATCATCAGTAAAATAAATTTACTTATTCGGCTTGAGTAACAATAACAAAATGATTTTATTGATGGTAAATTAAAGCCGCCGACCAGTGAAAAATTTACGCCTGCTGTACAAAAAGTTATCTATAAACTACTCACGGTTACGCGAGCACTTTTTATCGACCTGTTTAATTTTTCACGTCAGCCTGTTCGTCGATTTACATCACTACCTTTTATAAATATGGTCAAGTGGCCAATAAATACAATGACTATATTTATCTGCTTATGAACGTTAACGTCGGAACCCACAATAAGTAAAATTTTTTAAAATTAGTATGTCTGTTGAGGTTGCGTTTTCATTCGGAAATAATTTTAACATCCGCAAACCTCTCGGGCAGAGGTTTTCGAATACTAAAATTATTTTCAAATTAAAACGCGAGTATTTTTTAAATTCGACTATTATAGAGGCCTAGATATTATCATTTGGGAGGCCTACTTGCGGCCGGGTGGATGAACGGGAAGCGTAGAAACCAAGAAAACAAGCAGAATTTTTTTTTTTCGAAAGTGTTCATTTAGCCGTGTACCAACTATAGACACGCCAAGGGGAGGAGGGAGCAAGGAGTGTTCCGGGACTGGCCACATGCGCGCCACTGCGCATGCGCTGTAAATATTGTCGGAGAGGCAGGAAGTGTCGTTGCGGTTAAGTCATAACAAACACTACGGCAGCGCAGAGCTCTTCGGGTCGCCGCACCTCCGCTCAACCAGCATACAGTAGCTAAGTTGCATCTTATAAACGTTAAAAACAACTGAATATATGAGCTTCACATATCATCGACAGCGAGGTCATAAGTGGCGGCTATTATTTTATGTATACATACATATAGTGTTACTTAGTGGTTTTATTACGGTTAGTACCACATTTGACACTATAAAAATTACGGTGAATATACGATCATTTCTTCGTATGGTTCCATTTGAACTCATATTCGCATATTCCTTTTAAACGATCAATACAAGAAGTTATACTTGACAATTACATTTGCATAACTTATTTACTGAAATTTAAATTTTCAATAAGTTTTACAGAACAATACTAGTCCAAACTGATTTATTCTATGTTCCGTTTCATAAACAGCTAATCTTTCACACAATAGTGTTTCCACGATGCTGACAGTATATTCCTCGAGTTTAAGGGCGCTGCCTAACCGCGCGTGAGTTGCTCAAAGCGACAGAGCAGTAAGGTCGACCTCGAAGCGCGCATCAAATGCCGCGTCGTTTCAACGAGCCTAGCTCTTAAATAGCGTGCAAGCTTCCCACCGAACGGTTTTTACTATGGGACATTAAGCGGTGACCATACAGTTCTATTGGTGGAAAGTCTGCAACTAAGTTCAGTGCAGGTCGCAACCTGAGTTTCACACAACTCCGGTTGGTACATTTTGAAGTACGGCTGTCTGAAAAGGCCGTTTTTAGCCATGTTGGAGGGCTTGGAAACAGTGTTTTTAATGAGCGTTGCGTCTTAACAATGAGGTCCGACTTCGTCTTAAATTTGTTTTCTTTTCGTACGTTGGCACAAAGGGCACACGTGGAATATTTTCGTAGAAAAAACTTGTTTACAAGCACACTGCAACGCATTTGAAGCGTGGGGTAGGCGGCCGCCTTAAAAACAATAAAAAATAAAATAGAGAGGAAACATGGAAGATAATTTTAAGACACGTGGAACATTTATCAGAACAGTTGTAGCAACACTGGTTTAGAGACCCGCTTATTCGCGGATTTTTTGTTTCCAGAGCGCAGCACTGCATAACTCAAAATTGTGGTGTTAACAGGCATACTCAAGACTTGTTATGCTGTGTTGTAATAGGGATACTTGGATGATGTTGCAATAAACGAGGAGTAATTTTGTAATTTGAAGATGTTTGAGCCTGTTATGGAAATGTAGGAAATTGTGGATCATGTATGTGATTTTAAGCGGCCGTTTATCGAGGGATCAGAAATATTAAAGGCAAACATTTAATGAAATGTGGAATTGCTTTTCTTAGTAAATGTAATGACATTTTCTCTCCAAATCTCGAAGATTGATGGACCACTTCATCAGATCTAAAATTAAATGCAAGTAGTAATAAACTTTGTATCACTAAACCACACAGAGCATCGTATTTCGCAAGCCTGCTTAACCCATATCTCGCAGATCAACAGAAATATATAGCTGTCCATCATTTATTATATCAGTAACATATATACATAAATATATGTTAACATTGCAACAGAAGTTTTCTTTCTTAAAAATAATTATTCCTACAAACATACATGAACTTACTGACAGGTTTGCCGATTTTCAACCCCATTCGCACAATTATTCCGCAAAATATCGTTCTCTGGGAAATTGTGCATATAAATGTCATTACTAGAATGGTTTCAAAACTTAGGTACGGAATAATACATATTATATATGGTTATAACATCGGCAAATGCAAAAATATATGCGTAAAATTAGAAAACTCATCAAATCAAAAACTCTTTAAAACATTACATATCCTTACGGCCATAACATTGTTTATACTTGTAAAATTAGTACTATATCACACAAACAGACGTCGGCCACTTTGCGTAAATCAGTGAATTTATCACTGTTATCAAGTAGGACTTATTATTGGCTGAATTTGTACCTGAAATAAGCGACAACGCCATCAGTACAGTAGAGCTGTTTTAGTACTGCTGTGGCTGTAAATGCTATCTAGTATTTAACAAGTGCCTTAATGGCTATGTCAGGAAATTAGTCCTGCATCGTGCTAAATGTTTCTACTATTACAATGTATTGTACATCAGCAAGACTATGCTAGCGGTGTAGAAGGTTACTTTAGCTACTAAATCAGTCAGTGTGTGTAGCTTCGTATTTGTCACGCCAGCGTCCACTAACAGCGGCGTAACAACAGCGAAAGAGGGGATGGGAGGATGTGGAAATAGTACATTGCCCACCCCTCTCGGTCCTTGAAGCAGGGACGTAAACAACCCCTCCCCCTCGCTTAAAAATTATGATCATCAGCAATTCAGCCATTGGACATCCTTGCCCTCCCTTCCTCCAAATACTAACTGCCGCGCGCTACTGCGTTTGTCGTCCTTTTTATTTAATTTCAAATGTGCCCCTGTTCACTAGTGTCCGTGTAGTGATGCGACCGAAAGTCGATTATTCCATAGTAACACATTCCAAAGTTGTACAACGGGTGGGTGCAGAAGGATGGGGATCGGTATCACAAGGGAAGGATCTTTCTGTTTTTTTTTTTTTTTTTTTTTTTTTTTT
>PNEQ01110767.1:0-12735 GCA_003012365.1 Medauroidea extradentata
TATATATATATATATATATATATATATATATATATATATATATATATATATATATATATATATATATATATATATCAAATGATAGCGTACAACATTGCTTAACACTGTGAATTCTGTCGGTTTGGTACGTCAGTTGGTTTTAGTGTCGTACTTAAAACCGTAAAGTGCAAATTTTGACGTTTACTACTCATTACACAAAAACTATGAGAGATACAAAAGTTTCTTAAGAGGAAGATTTAATCACAATTTATGTCTAGGACAAGAAAAATATAAAAATAAATAAAGACGTTGAAAACTGAGGTGAACAGCTCCTTAAGGATTTCGTAGGGCTAACTTTATTTTATGAGTGAAGAAGAGATGAAGCATGAGATACATAAAGTATAAGTGACAGATGCGGTTCTTCCTAAGACAGAAGGCAGAGGATGAAATTGCACAGGACAAACGGCGAAGGCAAGAACAGGACCAGGAGGTGGAAAAATATCTGGAGCTTGTACAAAAAGTTGGCGTAGGGAATCTAGAAGTGAAACACCAGGGTTGGCATGTTAAAAGTGTGTTGTTTTAAATAGTAAATTCAAAATTGTTTAAAACGATACACTTTGAATAAAACATGTTTCAAACAAAATGTTTTAAATACGTTTATATATATATAGGTATATATTTATTTATTTAAAAAGTTTAACTTTCATTATTTATGTTCACATTTAAATATTGGTATTTCCGTACCAAGTATTTTTATGTGCCTTTCAGTCATACCTATTAGAATGACTTGCAACGAGACAGTGATGCTTGCGATGAAAATGTCGGTATGCAATTTTTGTAAGCTGTGATATACAAAACTAAAACCTAACCAATTATATTAAAGTTCTATTGTTTATAACATATTCACTAAATTGGTAAAATATTTTTAAGACTGCTTTTAAAAAAATTTTCTTTTTCACTTTTAAAGACAGCGGACAAGAAGACATTATAAAATTCAAATAAAAAAAATTGTGGCAAAAATTTAAATATAAGACATAGCATGCTTAAGCTTAACATCATGATCAGACTCATTAGTCATTGCACTATCAAAACTAAAATCTTTTGTTTTTGTTAGTTTAAAGAATGGAAAACAAATACCTCCTACACACAAAAAGCCAGGTTGCTCAACAATGTTTCCCTAAATAAAAGTTACTAATTTTGGAATTTCTGCTAAAAGTAATAATTAATTTACTTATAAACCATATGTTTAAAATTGGTACATTGTGGTGGTTTTGTTTAAATTACATGTTTTAAGAATGAACATGTTTTATGATTGGACCCCCCCTCCCCTTGCCCGAAGAAGCAGAGAGAAGAAATACATCAAAAAAGGCTGGGGCCTTACGAATCTGGACTTCTGCAGCTAGGCCATCATTCTCATTTTTCAGGATTTTTTGTCTACTAGACATTTGATGTAACATGACTTTGCTTATTCTGTTACACAATAAATTGTTTTCTTAATGATGTATATGCTATTATTGTCAGTAAACTCCTAACATATGTTTAACTTGAATTACATATATAAAACCCTCTTAAGACGATTGAATAACTTTTACGACTCTGTAAATACAATTGAAATTTGGCAAGTTTAAAATTTTTCTGTCCCTTCAGAAACTTCTTACCAGGGTTTTACCATTGTTACAATAACACTCGAAAATTTGTGTATTTCACCTAAACAAAAAAAGGTATTAAAAAAGTAAGGCAAGTTATGTGTATGAAATTAGCAACATTTATTCCTAAAGTTTGTTACAAAGATGCTGTCAACAATTTGTACAATTACCAACTGCAAGTAGTTTCTCAATAGATTCATGGTTTATGTATGTGCACAGGAGTACCACCATGAACCAAGGTCTTGCTGACCTTTCAATCTGATTCCTGAAAATAACAAATTACAATGTCATGACATAATTGCTAACACTACTACATATATATATATATATATAGTGATACAGTGGAACGTCATTAATACAAAGTGATTTTTATTCCCCTTGGGATGGGAGAAGAAATTAAATAATTGCTTGAATGTTCAATAAAAATTTTGTTTATGCATTAAACCATGCAATATCAAGTTCTCAAGTGAAAGAAAGTCATTGTGAGGATAGACAAAGAGACCAAAATTTTAGAAACATTTTAAGGTTTTAGTGAACACCTGTTGATACAAACAGCCAAAATTTTGGTCCCTTCATGTTTGTATTAAAGAGGTTTGACTGTGTTTCATTACAAATTACATTTATGAAACTCAATATTTTGCAGTTAATACTTTACAGCAGGCATGTGCCAATTTTTTTTGGTGGGGGGGGGGGTGATTAAAAATTTAGACATTTTTGGTTAACTTTCATATTACTGCACTTACATTTTGAATGAGAGAATAATATAATGGCCATTCTCAAAACGTTTTTCGATTATAACTATCAAAACCTATGTGGGATGTTTTCGTGGTGTTTTATTTACACATATGCAAATTTGAGAAATCTATAAACTTCAATTCGTTAAACTACATACATGTTAAAAACACTTAATTTTATGTAATTATAATTAAATGGGTATTATGGAGGCGGGAAAGGTTCCACTTTGCCATCTTTCGGGAAAACAGGAAAAATTTTTTGGTCCTTAAAGTTGAATGGGAAAGCTTACAATTAGACATTTGTTTGTTGGGATTAAAGGAAATGAAATATTACCTAAAAAAAAATACATTTTATGTACTGACACTTGTATGCAATCAAAGTGGATGCAATGTTGTCCATTTTATAATCTCATTGAGCTGAGGGCATTCTGAAACTCTATGAAACAATTTACAGATGTGTTGATGATTACTATAATAGCATGTTTTGTGTTATAATACCGACACTGTACTAGCCACATATTTACAACGGTGTATGTTGTACATTTACAACACTGTAGACTACAGAAACAAAAGAAACACTACTGCAGCAATTCTCGAGGCCAACAACCAATCATGTCATAATGTTGAAGTTAAGAAGGGAATGATTTCCTTTTACGTAAAAATTCAAATTCCTTTAGCAGTGTAAGGATTCCTAGAATCATTTCTTTCTTTAAGCTACATATAAAGTACTTGTCTAAATCGGTTCGTTTTCTGTAAAATATGGAATGTCTTCCTTTTTCATCTCACCCATTCAGTTGTGCTTACTCTGAATTTAAAAGCTGACTTTACATAGTACAGTATTAGTCAATTTTTTTAACTAAAATAAATTGTACCTACTTGGCACACTTTCCACAAAGGAAAAATGTTTTTGGTAGACCATTAATCCAATTGTGACGTGCACTGGCACGTAGCACTTACTTGGCCTCTTATCATACAGTAATTTCAAATTTTTTGTCTTAATTAATATTCTTTTTCTCTGTTGTTTATAACAAATTAAGTAGGCCAACTTAACCAGGTATAAGGATGTATACGGCGGGATCCAACATATTAATTGGGGATGCTAATCGAGAAGTTAACTTTAAAAGTCTATTCAAAATTTAAAATTTAACTTTAAAGCAAGAGAAGAGTATTTAATTTTACGTGTCAATTTTATTGGATTTATATCGTGTTTGCACTCATTTTAAATCTAATTTAATTTCAAGCAACTTTTCCAAGTAAACTTTTCTTATATTTTGCCTCGGTTGGATTTTTTTTAAATTTCAAGTAGCCTCTTAGCTTGCTTCTACTGGAATGGGATTTATGTGGCAGGCTAGTCGTAGTTCTCTTGCTTGGAAGCACGTACAGAGAAGTGCTGGTTTTTTAAATTTCAAATAGGCTCTGAGCTAGCCAGTGCTTGGATGGATTTATCTGGCTGGCAGGTCAGAGTTCACTCGCCTGGAGGCACGTACAGGGACGTGCTGGAATGCGATGAGCTCTGCCGGGCGTTTCTCGATCGACATGGGTGGTAGTGTCGGGCGCAAAACTCCGTGAAGTTGGTGATCCGCGACGGATTGATGACGCTGCACATCCCCACTTAATAAACTAATAAATATTTAGCTGGTATTAAGGAATAAAATGCTTTGTAAATTTATCAGTATATATGTTACATACAATTTTTAGGTTATAAACGTCAATTAACCAGCTTTTTAGGCAAGTTGGATCCTGATATATCCCTCCGCCGCTCGTCCGAGTAAGTCCGAGTGTCCGCCCAGAAGAGGTAGTTTTGATCCATCGGAGCTAGGGAACGGTCGCTGGGAGATGGCCGGCTGAGTGTTTTGTTTAGTTGGGGCATCGTGGCGGCAAGAGGAGAACGTGTTAAACGTTGTAGAGGGGCGGTGAAGCTTAGAGGGCGTATCCGCGAGTAAAGTGGGCTGTGTTGCCATCACTAAATTTCTCTAATATGTATTTCTTTTGCAGTGGTTGTTAAGAGTAGTACTCAAGTAAGTAGGTGCAAGGAATAGCTGCACATGTGAGTATAGCAGTATATTTAAGACACCGTTAGTGGTACCCCGTAGTTTAGGTAGTTTTCCTTTGTGGAGCAAACTGAGGCAGGTCACAACCGATAATAAACTTGGGCGAACACTCATGACTTAGTGAATTCCGCCACTGGTGTTACCTATTCACGTTCACACCGTAAGACATAAAATCACGGGAAAGAATTTTTGTACGTTATTGTGCCATGTACGTCTGGTGAACTATTATTAAAAGAAACTGACAGTTATAAAAAATTTCTTTTTTTTTCTTCTATGTAAACTCCTTAGGTAAACTCCTCATGCTATCCGGGCATATAAATAACAAACAAGGAAAAGTCTAATTTGATACGTCGTCGCCGGCAGCAAGGATCAACATAACCTACAACATCATATGTATAGGTACTGTATACAACACCACCACATTCTACCGCCGCAAACAGGGACTCGATACCAAACATCTTCACCTTATACATCTACAGCCAAGCAGCAACAGAGGAGAGGAGCCCCGTCACATTCTGTCGTCCCCGAACAGGGACATCGTAACTTCCAACATCTATATAGATAACAACACGGCGACGTAGCAGCACCATTACATTTTACTGCCGCGAACCAGGACATAACTTCTAACATATATATAAACAAACAACAACATACGAAGCGGAGCCACGTCACACAATGAAACCTAATTTTAAAAGAATAGACCACCTTCATTGTAACAACTTTTATGTGCACCATCTCTTTAACATAAATTGTCTGGATGTAAAAATTCTTGTATAAATACAGCTTTTGCTGCATTTCACAATTGTTCTTTAAAACCAAATACTGTATGTTTCAAACAACATTCCAATTACTGTACATATAACCTGTTTGTGAAGTATCTGGCCTCACCAGCACCTTTATAATTTTGTATGTTTTAGGGTTTTTGGGCCCTAAGCTTATACATAAGGTTTTTTTTCGGAGACTTTATAGCCCAGAAGACGTGTCAGTTACATTTAAACGCTGCCAGTCTGTCAAGACCACATTTTTGTTGGTTACCATTCAGTTATTAATGTACAAGTGAAAGGTGGGCACGATTATGGCCTACAGTGTGGAGTCGTTACCCGGCTTTCTGCATAAGAGGAGCTAGTTTTCACCTTGTTGTTCAGTGCGTGTGAAATAGTGCTTCAGGAGTAATATTCCTTTTTATATTTTTATGTATATTTTATTATGTCATTTTTTACTTTTGAAACTGCCTGGAACATTCCAGGAAGGACTGTTACTGCAAGAGATCTTCACCTAAAGAATAAAACCACATGTTTATAGGGGACTTCGACTGTTTGTAAATGCAATTTATGTAATTTTAAAAATTCTTAACGATTTATGCATGGCAGTCAGATAACTCGATTAACCTAAGATTTGTTAGATGAGGTAAAAGTTGTAGTTTGTATGAAGGAAAGTGTGCATTTAATCATGTAAATTTACTTGTAGGACTTCAAATAACTAATTTTGTTCAGGGTAAACTTGGAGACAGTTAATTTAAGGGTGAAATCATTTGAGTTTATCATCACTTGTCGGGTGTCATTTTAATCCTTATTCAATTTGCCAACATTTCTCTCTCTCGAATTTTCTTGGTAATTATGTGGGCTGAAGTTTTATTCGCGTTATAGGATTTATTTGTAGCTTACAGCCTCAACCGAGACACTAGGGGCGCGACAGGCTGGTGCTGGGAAAGGGTGAACAAATGTTGGGATTTTTCAGGGAGTTGCAATGACATACTTTGAAACTGACTGCTCTCCAAGTTAATGTATCACTCTGCCGACAACGGGAATTAAATTAAATATATATCTCAATTTTAAGTGAAATATTTGCTTATCAAAAATTATGATACATCATTTTTTTTAGCAACTTTACTTTGCACAGGTTTTAAAGTGTAATTTTGTTTGTTTTGGCCTTGGTGAATTGAGAGTTCTCGGATGTTTGATAGTGGAGGACTAGTTCCCGCCCGCATCTAGGTGGTGAGAGCAAGTTCCTCGCCCCGGTCTTGTTACAATCAGTCTGTTGATAGGACGTGTTTTTACTGAGGAGAGTAAAGAAAGGGAGCGGCAGTATGAGGGCGATGTGTAATTATCGCGATAGGCATTGCGGTTAATTAACTGTGTTGTTTTTATTTATCTCCAACGTCCAACAGTTTTGGTGGTTCCGCAAACCGTGGTCATGGCGGTTGCAATGTAGAGATGACGAATTGTATGTTTTGTAATTGAACTTTAATTTTTTTTTCTTTCCCGCATCCGAGAACTCAATCAAAGCAACCAAGCCACAATGTGTTAGTCAATCTTTCAGCTGCCAGGTACATTTTCTCTGCAACTGTAAATCTATTCATTTTTTGGACTTAAAAGTGATGTAACGGCCAGGAATTTCACCTCTTTCATTTGTTTAGGGCTCGAACCCACGAACTTACCCTAGATTTAAGAATGGCAGGAAATAGGCTGCTAGGCTAACTAAGTAATATAATTGACAGAAGTACCATTACTTACAGTTGATACTTGTAGATAGGTACACACACACGAAGGGACGACACACATTTTTGCGCGGAAGCACTGTCGCAACGCTTTGCCAGTATCAAACTGGCTTCCTCGGGCAACGAGACATGAGGTGTTCTATCGGCAGGTGTTAGGCCGAGAGCAAAATGTGGGCGTTCGTTGCACATTTTCTTCAAATAAATTTAAAACATCAGTACCACCACATTTTAGAGTACTAAACACAATCCTTTTACAATAAACTCTAGGATAATAAAATACTTGAAATGTATAACATGTAAATTTTGGGTAACATCATGCGCATGCCTCATTACAAATATGCATCTGCTGCTCTAAGCTGGCGGCCTAAGGATGTTTGCAGATGCCTTTTTGTATGGGAAGGCAGGGGAGAGTATAAAGCTACAAGATAATATGAAGGTCTGCCTTTCGTAAATGGAAACCAAGCACTTGGATGAAAGTCAACATGTGGAAGACAAAGATAGATTTGCCTAGAGAAGGAAGGTGAGTAGGAAGGAATACTGGTGGGGTGGTAGATAGGTGAAGCAAATAGCTACAAGAGGACTTAAGCTGGAAGGTGTTGAAAGGGGATAGTAGCTTGCTGAAGCAAAAGGTGTATACATGCATGGTGCACCCTGTGACTGAAGTATGGGATCTGTACTATGGGCTGGAGGAAAGGAAAATTCAGTATGCCAGCCAGGTGAGTGAAGGGGAATAGGTGTGTATAAGTAGATGACATGGTAAGAAATTAGTCCTCCGAAATGATTGAGGAACTGAGGTGGGACAACTTGAAGGAAACGAGGCGGATGCACCAGGTGCTACAAGGAGAGGAGGACAATTGTTCTAAGGTCCATAGGAATAGAAGAACAGAGAGGTTAGCACTCTATGTTGGTCACAACTCTGAGCTGGGGAAACTGTGTGCAGCAGTAGTGTGTGTTGAGGTGTTTAAGAGAATGGCGTGGGGAACTGAATTGAGGGAACCCTACCACAAAATGGTAGCCATATTATGGCTGGAAGAAGTATCATCATATTTATCACAGGACTTTTTTGATACCTGGCATTTTAGGTGTTGGTCAAATAGTTCACACATTTACCTTCTCAATTGGAACGGAATATATTTCTGGGGAGGTAAGTACAGTATATAATATTTCTCATGGAGGTGAAACTTTTTCTAGGTTTAGTAAAAGTTCAGTCTAAAATATTCTCTTGAGGTACCTAGGCCACCAATTGGTTTGTTGAGTCAATATGGAAGTTTGTGAACACAATTTTGAACAGCATAGTTCCATGTAGTTTTATATATACTATATGATTTACATAGGTAAGGAATAAGTTAGTTACAGTCACAGAGTACTGCCCTATGGGAAGCCAACACTTGTAGGTTTTGTGTTACTTTTGTAATTGCCTATCTTTACCAACCGAACTCTGTCGATTAGGTAACTTTCTTAGATTTTCAGAGACATTTCTCTCAGTAACACTCCTTTCTGCGGTAATAGTATTGAGCTATTAATATTACTGAATGCTTTACACAAGCCAATAAAGATAGCCTCTTGATATCTTTCTTGAATCTACTGCATAATTTATTAAGGGAATTGCAGCTCATCATCAACCGATGCCGCTTTCAGCCTGGTAAAACTCCTCCCTCTGCTGAATCTGAATATGATGTGTATCCGTCAGCTGCTGGAACCATATTCACATTTGTGGCATCCATACTGTTAGGGATATAAAACCTTGTGGTTTTCAAGGAAATCAGCATGTGTTGTCTTTATATGGATGCGACATGTGTTAATTGGTATCCTGTCAACAGCAGTAAGTACAACTATATGTATTTAATTATTATCATTTTTATATATTTTTTTTAGACTAGAATAACCTCTGCAACTGCAGTCGAAAAAGTATATTTATAGCGTCCACCAATACAATATTTAGTGATAGTTTATAAAGCAATGTAAACATTTCATATTGAGTGCTTTTATTGTCATGATTTAGTGATTTATTTTGGAAGTTATAAACCATCTTTATTAGGTATTTCTATGTTATCAACTTGTTTCAGTAAAAATGTCTTAGTGCACATTATCATAGTATCTACAATGTTCCCACAGTTATTTAGGTGGATTTTTTTTACAGTAGATGGCCTGTTTTCAACTGTGAAGAAGTGTTCACAGAAAATTTTTGCAGTATCTTTCCAGTTAGTAATAATTTCTCCTGACTTAATCTAGTCCTAAACCTGATAGGTAATGTTACCAATAATGTTGTTCTTTTCACTGGCATTTTTAGTTTTGCTATCAGTGAATATTTTAATGCAGTATTTTGTACAAATATCAGTGTTGAGTGTGACATTTGACATAGGTCTGCTAGTTAATACTTTAAGAGAAAGAAGTAGTATGGCACTTACAGCTAAGATGATGGTGGCATGAGGTGAGGAGCAACCCAAACAAAAATGTCATCCTTAGGAATCCAAACCTGAACTCAAACTATAGTCCATACCTACTATGTACTGTATGTACCAGAGGTCACCACAATCTAACAAACTAGAATACATGACAGTACTAGGTATATAAATGAGCACTGTAGAATGTGTATAAACAGACAATAGGATATAATTAGGCTGCTTCCGTTTGGTGTTAAACAAGTGTGTTTCAAACCCACAACTCCATGTGTGCATGACTCCACAGCGATAATGGCCACCAACGGAAGGAATTGTAAACCTCTGACAATTATGCAATATCCTAATATTTTCCAAAATAATAATGTAAGCAACCAAACAATTAGGTCTTCCACTGCATGAAACAGTGCCAGTTCACTCACCTGTATGGTACTTCCCCAATAGCACCGCCTGTACTTGTGTATGTACAGTCCATCACACCGGTGAGTCATGGAAGGTGTGCAATATTGTACAAGCGCACCATACTTCCCATCTGCTCAGCAAGACTGACGGAAATTGCCTGACAATGTGACACATGGTTGAGGGACTAATTCCCTGCAGAGTCTGAAAAGATAGCAGTGTTAGTAACTTTGAAAGTGTCAGCATATCAGCAGTACCAATTGCCCTTCCTCTACAGGTTTCACTAAGCCCAGGACACAGTAACTTTTGCAACTTAGAAAATGAAGCACTTGTTTCATTTCAATTCACTATGGTATATTCATTGTAGGACAGACTTTACACACATGATGCCATGTAAAACCATTCATCCAATAACACTGTCAACTGTTTATTCTATTTACATGATGGCATTACGCTGTGGTCCAGTTATTTTTTTTTCCACAATTGGTGCAAAAAACTTAAACTTTGTTTACTTAATACTTTAAATAATGTCAAAACTTAAGAGTGGTCATTAGACGCACAAATTATTCTATAAAAACAGTTTGCAAAATGATACAAGATTTTGCTTGTTTTCATAACAAAATTGGGAAGCTTCAGGTCAATTTCTACCAAAAAAATTAGGGACAAATTATGAAATGTTTACAGAATAACAATGCAGGGATTCTTTGTTATGAAAATTATGTTGTTTTGGGAAGAAAAATAGGCCTAAACAATTTAAATGTGTGTAAAACTACCAGGTGTAGCTTTAGGGCCACAGGTTAGTTATGCAGATTTTGAGAGTTTAATTTTTAAATCCTGAAAGGTAGCAGATATCGCATAACCATTACATAGAAATGTTGGAAATTGTTTGTACTATGTTGTCTAATTTTTTTTCAGAACATAAGTTTACATAATTTTTACTAATTACTGACTTCATTAAATTTTCTTGAAGTCAATAACTACCCAAAATTATACAAATTTAAGTTATAAAAAATTTAGGCTACATAATACAACAAAACATTCCAACATTTCTATGAAATAGTTTTGCGATATCTGCTCCCTTTCAAGATTTAAAAAATAAAACTTACTAAAATTGCATAAATAGGGACCTGTGGCCTTAACGCAAGGGCCATGACCCACGTTCATCTACAAATTTCCTATTATTCCATAATCGCCTTTATTTTGACTCGTAACATTCGTAGTGACGTCATGCGTAAACAAACATTTTTTTTGTGGTATCGAGATCTAAAATTGACCCCCCCCCCTTCTCTAAAGTAAACAGTTTAGCAGATGTACAATGAGTAGTTTTTATTTATTTTATTTTTTATTTTTTTACATCACCCTGGAGATTCCGCATAGTACTTGTTATTCATGGAATGTAGGGCTTGTAAATTTTAGATATACAGGTGCAGTATACATATACATATTTTACGTATATACATAAATTACCCTTTATTACCTTTTAGTAATTACGGTATAAATAAACATTACACATTATACACTAGTATAAAAAACAAAAACGCTAAAAAAAGAGAAAAAATAATCACAAGCATTGGTATAGTTATACAAGAATTCAGTACATGATTATTCAAGCATACAATACAAGATTATGTAAACTATAACAAAGCTTTCATAATAATAAAAAAATGCAATGAGACAATGATGATGGGTAGAAGATGTAGTTTTACTGTTATATATACAACTGAGATCTGCTTATTACAGTCAAGTCTATTACTTACAGGTCCTTAAGGTACCGGTATTCTTCCACCTCTTGAATGCTATAGAAACATTGTCCATCAAGCTTGTCAAGAATCAATGTGTTGAATTTACATATGTTTTTTTTCTTACTACGCATTTACCTACATACTGGTAGAATTGTAGACTGTTTGCGGGAAACAATATAAGTGCCAGAAAATAACATTTAGGGGTTTTCCATTGTTCTGTAAGCAACCATATTGTCGTCGATTTCCATTCTATCGTCAAATTTATTGCTTTATTGCAATTCTGTCAATAAAATATGTAACACAGAATTAAAATTATAAAATTATATTTGACTGTTTATTATTTCATTTCCTGAACAAGTTACTAGTTGGTGTTGAATTTTGTTGTACTTGTGAATAATGAAATTGCATCTATATTACAAGTTTTATACAGCCTTTATTTTGTCTTGCTATGTTTTACAAAACGATTATTTTCATAGCTGGTATTATATACTGTTGTCTGCATAGAGATATTACATTCAAAGACTATTTGCAAAACATAGAGCTTAACACACACAATCGATACTTCCTTGATGATAATTAGCTATAAAATATTGTATTAAGTTTTACTTTTCTTAACACCCCCCTGTAATTGTCATCATGTATTTACAAAATTTTTAGGAAACCATTTGTTTTTTGTATTGTTCAAATTTTGCAGAATTCAATTGCTTGGTGAGCAAGTCAGCTATCTGCAAATTAGTCGGACAATATTTAAGTGTCAAAGCACCTTCATTAACCTTTTCCTTGATATAATGAAACCTAACATCAATGTGCTTAGATTTCCTATTTAAAATTCCATTGTTCGCTAAACTTAGAGCGCTTTGATTGTCCACATTTAGAACAACTTCTATTTGTTCTCCGCTAAGTTCTTCGAGAAAACTCTTGAGATACATGAGAGTTTTCGTAGCTTCGGCTGCGGCGATGTATTCTGCCTCAGTTGTTGATGTTGCTATGATTGGTTGGCGTCTTGATGCCCAGGAGATGGGGCCATCATTATAAAATATAATAAAGCCTGTAGTGCTTCTGCGTGTTTCCTCGTCTCCTGCGTAATCAGCATCCGAGTATCCAATCAAAATGTTTTTGGATTTTTCAGTATTCATGGAATATGATATCCCCGTATCTTTAGTTGAATTTACATATTTAAGAACTCTTTTTAGCTTGAGTAGGTCTTGTTGTGTGGGATTTTCTACATGTCGTCCACATAATCCAGTTGCATACGCCAAGTCTGGTCTCGTTTTAGTAGACAAATACA